>PVHX01031625.1:0-14685 GCA_004024805.1 Geosciurus inauris | reverse complement strand
TCTGTGTATCTCTGGGGAAAAAATACTCAATGTAGAGTAGCAATACTATAAGTGGAGAGGCTGCCCAGCAAAACAGAAAGAGCTAGCAGGGCATCAAGGCAATGGGTCTTGCAGAACGTTCCCAGTTCCTCCCTGTAAACTTGATTGAGTCACTGTCTCCTCTGGTCTTTCATTTCTCATCTTGCTAGAACAACCAAACGTGTACATCTTCTTCCTACGATTATCATTCATCCATTTTAAAAAGGTGAAGAAATTCATGTCCAGTGAGGGAAACTGACTTGCTCAGGTGGAATATCTGGAAAGTATCCCAGACAACAGCCTCATTGTTATGTTAAAGTCTTTTTCCAGGCACTGGTTAGAGGATGAGCATGTTGAAATCCTGACCCCAGAGCCGTTGAGTGTGATCTTCCTGGGAGGCGTGTCCTGGAAGAATAATCAGCACTATTAAGACAAAGCCATTAGCATGACCCTCTCCCAATTTTTTGAGGCCAGGTCATCACAGAAAAGGGAGGGCTTTGGACACAGCCACAGGCCCAGAGAGAACACATGGAAAGATGAAGGCAGAGGCTGGAGTGGTGTCCAGAGCCAAAGCATGGCACAGATCGCCAGCAAAGCTCCAAAGCAGGGGAGAGGCTGAGTGCAGCGTCTGTTGCACCGCCCAGGGAAGGAACTTGCTGGCACTTTGATTCTGGCTTCCAGAACTGTGGAAGAACACATCTCTATTGTGGAGGCCTCTCTGTTACTGCAGGTGCTAGGAAACTGATACAGCGTGTGTACGTAGCAGCTGGAGGCCTTCCTGCTCAGTAGCCCTGCCTGCACTGTACCCACACACCCTGCACCTACACACATTGCCGTTCCCTGGGGACAGGCTGCCTTGTCTATGGCTTTCAAATAAACCTCCCACCTTCCTGGATGGTCTTTCCAGGTAGCAGAGCATTCAAGGAAGGGCCTCAGCAGGCCATAAAACTTGAGTTTAGATATTAATCTAGATGAAGTCTCACCTGCTGGCTCTTCCCAGGTCTCCTCTTTTGTGACCACTCTAATCAGGTCTCAGTTGCTTGGACTTGATATTTTCAAACTATTTTGTCAATGTATCTGTACTTACACCGACATAATTAACTTGACTGCCCCATGTTTAATAATCAAAGACATATATAACAGGATATGCAACAAAATCACTTCCCCTAGATTCCTATTATGTCACCAGCAGCCAATCAAAGCTGAAAGGGGTATTTTTGTGGATTAGTTCTAAAGCTCATGCACAGCTGGGCCAGATGAGCAGGGGCCCAGCAGGGTAAACCCATGTGGCCGGGGACCAACATCTGTCTGGAAACATGCCCTGTGGCCTCCTGAGCAGAGCCCCTGGCAGGGGGGCTCCCAATTGGCCAGAGTGTTAGCGTTCCTGGGAAAGCAGGGATCTTCACGCCCACTCCTGGCCTCTGCATCCCCGTGTTGGGCCTGCTGACAGGGTGGGAACCAGCCAGGGAGAGGGCAGGCAGAGAGCCCAGTGACTGCCTACCTGGGTGTCCGCATGGACTCAAGCCCCGTGGTGGTTCCTGGGGAGAAGAGAAGCAGGCACCACTGGGGCAGTGGCTGAGTTCCTGGTGACCTTCAGCCTGGGGCCCTCAGTCTTTCCATCATCTTGCAGAAGCAGTGGGTCTGGGGACCAAGCCACTTGGCCCAGTCACTAGCATTTTGTCCTTGGGTAAGTCACATGACTTCTCTGCACCCAGTTTCCTCTGTTAAATGGAGATGAGCATCCCCCATCCTCTCTGCCTCCTTGGGTGTTTACAAAAGTCCAGTTAGGATAATAGGCATGAAAAGTTTACTTAGTGTCCTGTAATCCGGCAAACATGCTCTGGGCAAAGGATTGTTCATTTATTCAATCAGCAAAGACATACTGAGGGCTTTTGAGGTGCCAAGAAGGTGATCGGGTGCCAGAAACGATTGAGTCCACACTGTAATGGGGAACAGACGCAGGCGCGGGCCTCGCAGTGTGCTTGGGGAGCAGTCACCAGGCAGTGTGGCAGGGAGGAAGCTGTGCCCACCCCAGGCCAGGGCTCCAGAGCAGCAGCTTCCAGCTTCTCTCTGAGCAGGAGGGGACACCCCTCCAGGGGGGGCCAGCTGGCTTTCCCCAAGCCTCAGTCTCAGCCTCTGCTGAGAGCGTCCCAGCCAGGGACAGAGAGACAGGCTCCGGCTCATGATACTACTGGGGATGGAAGAGAAAACCTCACCCATTTATCCATGCTCTGAAGGAGACAAAATAACACAGCCTCTGTCTCCTCTCTCCCCAAAAACCCTACAGCTAAAATCCCAGGGCCATTTTGTTCACTTTCCTGGGAACTGTTTGGCATTCAATTTTGGTGATATTTCTAGAAGGATGACAGGAAAAAAATGAGCACTCTTTGCTCAGCCTGAGTTCTGTGAACTCATTTTCCCTTTTCCCTCAATTCTGCTTCACAAGTGTGCCAGGCCTCCACAGTCTCTCCGACCCTCTGCTCAATGTCCTTGGCCCCACACCTGAGTGCACAAGACTGGGAAGTACACAGATTCACTCTGAGGACTCGCGGGAATCCACTTCTAGGTCCGGTGGGTGACTGGATATTTTTAACCCACTGTGAATTGCATTGGGAGACTCTCAATGCCAAGTAGCTGAGCCCTGCCAGGGGAATCATTGCAGAATGAACTTCCAACAAGCAGCGGTTGGCATTTTCCCCTCAAGGGTCATAGGAGCCCTCAGCAATTTAAGGGCTCAATGATCCCAATGAGAAAATGTGTTCCTGAAACCTCACCATGGTCGGAGGGTCCTGTGGCCAGACCTCTTTCATCCTGGGATCTCTTTCACACAGCAGCCTTGCAGGTGGGGACCTAGGAATGGCCCCATCTTTCAAGTGAGGAGGATGAGGCCTGAGTGAGGACAGGAGACTGGACAGACAGTCTTCAGTCCTAGTAACTGGGCTCTATCTGTCCTGACTGGCCAGGGCTGCTTGGCAGGGCTGCCTGGAAAGATCAGACGCTGTTCACCATGCAGGGGAGCCACTCCCCTCCCAGGGGGTGGGTGGCTTGGCAGGGAGGTGACCAACTGCTCAGTTGGCTGGGGAGATAATAATGCTTAGAGCTGTTTATCAACCATCTTTCCTAATGGCAGGCTCCAAATTCCTAATTAACTAACATCCGTGGTCTGGTAGCTCTCCTAGAGTCCAATCGTATCAGATCAAGAACATTCCACAAGGGTCTATCTCTCCCCAAAACCTGTGCTTGGTGCCTGATAAATAGAAGTTCCTGACAACAGTAATTAATGAATGGAAGGAGAGGAAGGGGCAGGCTTTGTGGACGGCTCCAAATCCCCAGAGCTCCCAGGAATGAAACTTGATTTTTCTGCCAAAGGGAGGCCTGGATGGACAATGTGCCTTGAGGAAAGGGCCAGAGATGCTCAGCTGTTCTGAATTTACCCAGGCACGCAGGGGCCCACAGTCCTGGGCCACCTGGCACCCAGCTGTTCCTGGCATTGTGGCCCTAGAAGCCAGCCCTGGAGCAGCTTGCATAGAGCCACTGACATAACTGCAGCGTCCACGCAGCTCAGTTGTGACAGATGCCAGGCGGATCCACGTCATCCTGGAGGGGTTAAGTCATCTTCCCTGTCCCCTGTGCTCCGGCTACAGGAACAGTGGTCTTGTTTTTTTGCCCAGGTCACTGTCCGGTGGAAGCTGTCTATTCCTCCTACATCCTTCCTTTTCCTCTGGGACAATCCCAAGTCAGTGATCAGCTTCACCCAAGCTCACCTGCTCCGGCAGGCCCTGCTCCCAGCCCATGTGGAGTTGGTACCCCTCCTCTGTGCAGCCTGCCTGGCTTCATGGGCTCTAACATAACATGTTCCACGCTGCACTTAAGGTTTCCAGGACTGTGCCTGAGCCGGTCACTAGACCATGGGCTTCTCAAAGACATGGGTGAAGTCTTGTCTCCCTGTCACCCTGAGGCCCAGGACCAAACCTAGCAGAACAGAGCTGGTGCTGAGAGAATCCCTAGTGAATGACAGAATGGACACGTACACAAATTAGTAAATGGTTCTCTCTAAACAATAGCATCTTGTAACTCTCTAAAAACAGGGATGGGAGTGTGGTTGTAAATAAACCACCTAACGGCCTGGCTCTTGGGATGGGGTGGGAGGAGATGAAGCCAAACCAAGAGGGGCAAGGTGTGCAGAATCCCCCTCATCCACAGCAGGGACTGCAGAACAGGAGGGTGGCTTAGGGGTCAGCCAGGCTGAGGGTGGACATGGGTTTCTGTACACCCAGAAACCCATATAGAAGAGCAGCTGCCCCCTGTGTGCCTCCAGGACCAGCCCCAGAGACTCTGGCCAGAGAACAAGGCCATCATTTAAGACTCAGATGGGAGGCGGGGTGGGGGGGCTCCATCCCGGCAGGTCACCTGTCTTCTGCATGGATGAAGGTTTGCCTTGGGTCTGCTTCCCCTCGGGCAGATGTGGTGGAGAGGCCGGACGCCTGCTTGGACAGGACAGCTTCAACCTTAGGCTGAAATGTCATGTCTGGCTTGGACCAGGGATGTGGAAGTCCAGAGTCAGGCTCGGGGCTTGTGTAAAGTGGTGGCATTTTAGTCCTGCCATAAGGTGAGTGACTCAGACCACCTGAGCCTGTTCTTTATTGCATCATACGCAATCATAGCACGTCCTCTGCCCAGGACAGGGGCTCATGGTGCAGATAGATGTCATCTTGTGCCTGGCATCTTCTGGGAACACAGTAAGTATCCACCCCCTTCTCCAGGGCTGGGTGAGGTCACTGAGATACAGGAAGCTGCTCTCAGATCCGTGCCCCAAACTGTCCACCCTGGCTGGGCCTTCGCCTGGACTTGCCTTGGCTCGGCCATGTCACCGCAGATTGTTTTTTCTCCCCTAAAGACTCACAAGAAAGATAACAGAACATCTGTCTCCCTCAGCCTGTAGCCTTTCTCAAACACACAGCAATAAAATATGTGAATTCAAGAAGTCCTGGTGTGAAATCTGATACCTCCCCACACCCCAAACCCAAGGGTGGCGAGTTCACCAGCTGCCCACGTGTCTCTACACAGGTATTTCTTTTTCTTTTTTTTTTGTTGTTGTTTTTAATTTTATTTATTTATTTGTTCTACTTAGGTATGCATGATAGCAACGTATTTCTAATACTGAGTTCAGTAGGTGCCATGAAGTCCATGACGTGTATATCAGGCAAGAAGAAGTTTCTGGATATTACTAATTATATTTGGGGATCAGTAAAAACCTAACAGCAAATCCCCTCTCTGGCTGTGTTGTGTGTCTTCCCGGACCCCTGTCTCCACTACCTTAGCATTCTGTCGGCTGCTACATCCAGACAACCAGAGGCACAGAATCAGATGACTTCTAGAGGAGTTTAAAAGTGTGACCTCCAAGTTACACGCGGCAGAGTGGTGGGTTCAGCAGTGAAGAATGGAGCACTCGTCCCTCTTAGAGTCATTTTAATTCCTTCTTTTAATTAGTATTTTCCTGTTGTTTTTGGTGCTGGGAATCAAACCCAGGGCATCGTGGATGCTAAGGACTTGCTCTAACACTGAGCTATACTTCCAGCCTCTCTTTTTTTTGGTACTGGGGATTGAACTCAGGGGTGCTCGACCACTGAGCCACATCCCCAGCCCTATTTTGTGTTTTATGTAGAGACAGGGTCTCACTGAGTTGCTTAGTGCCTCGCCGTTGCTGAGGCTGGCTTTGAACTCACGATCCTCCTGTCTCAGTCTCCCAAAGTGCTGGGATTACAGGCGTGCGCCACTGCACCCGGCTCCTCTTTTATTAACTGAAAGGACTATGAGCACAGCCCTGTGGGGCTTGCCACCCTGCGGCCCTGCAGCAGTCGAGCCCTCCTCTCTTCATGGGCCTCTGAGCTCCAGGAGACACGAGTATTTCTCTTAGGTCAACATTGCCCCTCCAGTGCCCCATGCAGTGCCTGGGGACATCAGAGGTTTCAGTGATTTTGATGAAGACTCAAGGAAAGGGAGGATGGAAGGAGAGCGGGAGGGAGGGCGAGAAGTCCCCTGGTGTCTGTCTCAGCCTGCCTTGCTAGTCCTAAACTCCTGTCCATCTGTCCTGTTCAGCTCAACCTGGGAGCCTGCTGCCGACGTCCAGGTATCCTTGGGGAGCCCCTCCCATGCACCCCTGAGTTCTGCATGTGCTCTGACCACTGAACGCACCTGCCGTACACCTTCCATCACCTGCCCCTGTCCCCCTGCACCTGCCTCAGGTGCAGCCTCTTCCTGTCTGTGTCTACACACAGGCTGCTGCAGCCTCTTCCTGTCTGTGTCTACACACAGGCTGTGGCTCGCCGGGGCTCCGTCCTCTTTGGCACAGTTTGCAGGCTACACTGCACAACTCCATCTGGGGCATCTCAGTAGCTTGGGAGAGGCCCCGGGGCAACCGTGATCTCCATTTCAGGGTTGGGGCTGGATGGAGAACCTTGGCAAGTGTGCTTAACTCCTAAGTGGTTGAGCCAGGATCAGAGCCCAGACACTGAACATGGCTCCGGGTTCTGTGGAAAAGCCCTGCTTCCCCAGCTCACCACCCAGCAGGAGGGAGGGACGCCAGAGACGTCCACGGCGAGGAGTCTAAGTCCTCCTCACATGGACGTGAAGTGACATGCGTCGTGGGTGCACTGGAGGTGCTTTCTCGCGTGAGTTTCCATCCACTCCAGGAGCTCACAAGGGGCCCTGCAATGTGCAGGCGTATCTGGGTGGAGGGCCCTTTTGGTAAGCAAGACAGCAAGTCCCTGCTTTCTCAGAGAGCAAGCACGACAGGCAGTCCACAAAAACACAATGTTGTGTCAGGAAGTTAGGCCCCGATAAATGGAGTGCAGAAAACTATAGAGGGTCCAGGGTATGGAGCTGAGGGGCAAGAGCCTGCACTTTAGACAGGCCTGCTCTGTGAGCCTCTTTAAGGAGCTCACATTTCAGCAGCAACTGGATATGTGCAAGAGAAAGCCCCAGAACCACTGGGCAGGCAACCCAGGAAGGGACAACATCACATGCAAAGGCCCTGTGGTGGGACCATGCTCAGGCTACTTGAAGAACAGGAACCAGACTATGAACAGATAGGATGGTGCAAGGTTTGGATTATTAGTAAAGATAAGCAGAGAGTCCTGAGAACCAGCCCCAAAGACTGCCAAGATGGGGGCTTTTGCATCCACTCTGAGGCGGGAGAGTTGCAAGCAAGGAATGACAGGTTTCATTTACATTTGAAAGTGTAACTCAGAGGACTGACAGGGTTTGGAAGCCAGGCAGAGAGATCCTACTGCTCCATTGTGTCCAAGAGGGGAGTCTTCGCAGGGAGTTCTGAGGGTTTGACACCTGATAGGATACTGGGGTGGTCCTGGTAGAGTGTGGCAAACCCCACCAGCCCGCAGTGCACCTGCACGGATCCACATCACACCTCCCAGCGAGAGCGCCATCCCCGCTTGGAAGAGGACAGATGAGCAGGCTCTCCAGCGGGCACTGTGGTCATGGCAAGGACCACTCCAGCACACATCCCTGTCCACACCTCTCAGTCTGCACCCCTGGGATGTCCCAGTTTAATTCCCTGGATGCAGGCAGCTGCACCCATGCCCCTACGCAGTGAAGAGGTGGCCTAGAAGTCCACCAGGTGCCTCCACACCCTCTCCCCAGTGGGAGGTCAATGTGGTTGTCTCTCCTATCACCACCCCCAGAATCAGAGTCCTGCTGCACAAGAACTCTGGAGCCCCGGGGCAGTGTCTGGTCCATGTGCTTCAAATGCTGACAAAGGTCACCTTCTTCCTATGGGGCCCTGCTTCAGAAACTGCTTGGGCTGGTCCAACACATTTAATGGAGATGGGGGAGATTAGAGAGGAAGGGAAGGTGCTAGGGTTAGATGTGAGGTATCCTTAAAAGCTCATGTGAGAGCCGGGCGCGGTGGCGCAAGCCTGTAATTCCAGCACTTAGGGAGGCTGAGGCAGGAGAATCGCGAGTTCAAAGCCAGCCTCAGCAACAGCAAGGCACTAAGCAACTCAGTGAGACCCTGTCTCTACATAAAACACAAAATAGGGCTGGGGATGTGGCTCAGTGGTCGAGTGCCCCTGAGTTCAATCTCCAGGACCAAAAAAAAAAAAATGCTCATATGATAATACAGGAATGTTCAGAGGTGACATGACTAGATTACAACAATAGAACAATTAACCTAATCAGTGGATTAATCCACTTTGGATTAATCATTGGAAAGGATTACTCTTGTGAGTGGTGCCTGTAGGCAGGTAAGTGTGGCTGGAGATCGTAGGTCACTGAAGGTGTTCCTTTGGGTTTATATTTTGTCCCCAGAGAGCAGAGCTCTCTCTGATTTCTAGCTGCCATGAATGGAGTGACCTTCCTTCGCCACGACCTTCTGCCATGCCGTTCTGCCGCAGCCCAGGCCCAGAGCTGGAGTCAGCCATTCATGGACGGAACCGCTGAAACCATGGGCCAGAATCAACTCCTCCTCTAAGTTGTTCTTGCCAGGTCTTTTGGTCACAGTGATAAAATTGAGTAATAAAGAGGACATTTGTCCAGTCATTTCAATGTCCAGGATCCACTCTGTCCTCGCAGGTGGCCAGGCCTATAGCCCAGGTCCTTACCTCTGGGTGAATCCAAGTCAAATGCCTTCTGCTGACCCCACTGACTCCTCCACAGAACATTCTCCAGCTTGGGATAAATGAACTAATTTCTCTTTCTGGAAGATCAGAGTTTGAGGCTCCACCTCCTCCTTCAGCCCTAGCTAACGGGATTGGCGTGACTCCGCCAGGGGGTCCAGCAGCAGGGAGCTCAGACTGCCCTGCGCGGGCTGTTACCAATGGTTCACCCCACTCCTCTGAAGCCACACATTGGGACCTTCCACCTGCCAGCATGGCCAGGGAGTTGGGGTCTTAAGCTTCAGTGCCTTCGACAATGTCCCCATAGCTGCTCCTCCTGTGCCCCTGTATGTCAGGTGCTGTCCGTGAATGTTGTCCAAGCGAGGAAATAATCCTACAAGGATTCTCGACCCCATGAGTAAGCTGAGGCTCCAAGTGGACATGTACCCCGTGTGGGGTCACAGCGGGCAGATGTCCACCTCAAGCCATGAGCCTGGGACACGGTGCACCTTCCTGTCACATCTTGCTGCCTCTTCCCAGAAGTACTCACTGGCCACCTCCTCCTGGCCAGACACCAAGATCCATCAGATGGGCCAGAATGCTCCAGAACCTCAGGCTTGGTTTCAGTCTTCACAGAACCGGAACTTGAGACGAGGATTGGCCAGCAGGGAGTTTATTTGGGGGTAACTCCAGGAAGCCCTGGTGAGGGAGCTGGGATGAGAGACAGGGATGGGAGTCAGCATAAAGGGGAGTGTCACCAAGCAGGTGGCCTCAGGGAGCAACCAGGCCCATCTCACGGAGGATGCACTCCATGGGTCCCTGGGAAGCACCCGCCCAAAGCCAGGGACACAGGAGCTGGGGAACTGAATCCCCAGCGGGCTGCGCATCGTGGGCTGTGGGCTTCTTTCAAGGACGTTGACAACTAAGGTCCTGCATGTGAGCCAGCTGCACTCTTTCTGCTGGGAGAGAGTTCTCAGGAGGCACAGCAGAGAGCTGGGCTGCTTTGAGCATCTCCTACATGCCAGGCACCTGGCATCCCCCCACCTCACTGAGAGAGCAGCACCTCGTAACTGGGATAACGCGTGCAGGTGTCTGGAGCCTGCGTGTAGAAGAAGCCGTCCGATCTTGGATGTTGACGAATTCTAACACCCCTGCAGGATGGGACGTGCTTGACATGGCGTGGTGGAGGCTCTCGAACACTCGTGGTGAAGCGAGTATTTCCCTGGGTGATGTTCCACTGGCTGATGGGCCACAGAAACGCTATCCAGGTTTAGAAAAGAAATAATTCAAATCAGGGACATTTTCTGTTCCATAAAACCTCCATTTAAAGATTTTAAAAAAAAAATGTTTTAAGTGACTTTGGAAGGAAGCTTCTACCTGAGGAGAAGGATCAAAGGTAAAATTGATGGCTTCGGGGCAGAATTTTTTCCTTGGGTAACTTCACTGTCCTGACAGAGATAATGATGTCCACCTGTCAAGGAAGGTGCGCTGCCGAGGAAGAGAGCGGGAACCCCACGGCGCCGTCCCTGTCCAGAAGCTTGTTAAGGAGCTGGGAGGGGAAAAGCAAAGAGCTCTTCCTGTCCTCCATGGCCCTCCTTGTCCAAGCCCGAGGAAGGACTGTGAAGGCCACTGGGCCCTGGGAAGCTAATGGGGACGCATGGCTCCAGTTCTGTGTGGCTCAGTCCCTGTGCCCCCAGCAGCCCTGTGGGCACAACCCTCTTCCCACACACCTGCCCCTGTGCATAGCGCTTTCCTCAATTCACTTATGGTGCCCTGGCAGGGACTGTCAGCACCCCCACTCTACAGATGAGGAGACCGAGGCTCTACATCTCAGCGTTTCCTTCCCACAGTCACTTAATCACGCCATGGCACAGCCTCAGAAGGTCTGAGGTCCTCGCCTCCATAACACATCACCCCACATTTCCCATCTCCTGGGTCCCTGGGCATGTGATGCTAGGGGTTGAGTTTACGGCTGTCTCAGAGTGAGGTGATCCAGGACAATGACTTTTCCAAGGTCACATAGCCAGTGCTTAGCCCAGCTGGACCTTGAGCCAGCCTGACCTGACCTCAGGCTACATCACAGCCGGTGGGCATGTGGGTGAGCATTTATCCAATTGGATTTCCTTAATTGTTTATGTTAGTTACGGAATCTGGTATTTTAATAGTTTTGTTATAATTAGCCTTACGCTGCTGTATGAATAAGAGTTGTTAAGATATACTTGGAAGTTATGTTAATTTAGTCTTTTTCTTAAGGAAAGTGGAGCAGAAAATAAAGTCACTTTGAGAGAGGTTGGTGTCATAGTGATTACCACAGAGTGGGTACACAAAAGTGTGTGTGTGTAGACTCACACTACTGCTGCAGACACACTTCAGGTGTGCAGACCTGTTACACACATGAGCTCAGACATACGCAGACACACCTCTTGGGCTGCCTGGAGTTACTGACCATCACTGAGGCACCAGCCCAAGGCTACACCTGAGCACAGGCTGCCAGCTCGAGAGCCTTGGGTAACAAAGCAAAGCCTGGCATTCAAAGAATTGCATGGGGGCTGTCGTTGGAGTGTGACTGTGGAGCTGCTCCTCCCTTTCTTGTCCCCAGAGTCTCTCTGTGGTGGCCTCTCTCTCCTGAGAAGCTGCCACATACACCTCTTCTCACACCTTGAGCCTGCTGGGGCTGCCCCCTCTCTGGAAAGGCCATCAGGGTCCCCAAGGTGAACATCATATCCATCATAGCACCTAGGTTTTCCATTGGCCGGTTCACACCCAGTGTGCCCAAGTCCACTCAGCCATTTTTTTTCCTATTGATGATCCAGAAAATGTTCAATTTATGATGTCGTTTTATTTATGCCTCCATTTATTCTAAAGACTACCGAAGGTGGGGTGAGACACAGGTCTAGGTGGTTCATAGGGCGTCTGTGCTGCAGAGGGCTTTGTATTTCATTCCACTGGGAAAAGAACACGATCAGGTTATTACGTAAATGAAGTGTGATGTGTAATTTCTTTGAAGAATAACTGATAAATTATCTGTGATCGTTTTGGTATTGATTAAATTAATGGAATGAGCACTTACCTTGTTAGGGACGCTGAATGTTAAAAATCTGTCTCAACATAGAAGCCAGAGTCCAGTCAAAGGCAAGATCTGAAGTAGCGCCATGAATCACCGAACTCCACCTGACACTGGAGAGACGGCAGGAGGCTTCCTGCCTTGGGCCACTGTCCCTTTCCACAGAGCAAGTTCACTGAGGCCACACCTAACCCTCTCGTGCCCTGCCCCCAGGGGGCTGAGTTGATGTAGCAGTGACCTCCCGCCAGCCGCCAGCCACCAGCCAGCTCCGTTATATCCCTCAGCTGTACTTCCTGTCTGCATCTGAAACAGGCTGTGCCTCTTTCTTTCCATTAGAAATCTTATTTCTAAGTTCAGTTAAAGAACTTTTAAGCATAATCCTTGTGTTTCTTTCTTCTTATTTTCCACATATATGGGAAGAGTGGTTTATTCAAGAGGCTGGGCTCCATCTCTTTCTCCAAGTCATCTGCTCAGCCAATGTTTGGCTCATCTTAAAGCCACTAGCTGCATCGTTCTCTTGGCATCCTTGGATCAGAGAAGTTTCGCAAAGTAAAGGCAATGTGATTGTGATGTCACATCTTTTGTTTTATTAGATGGGTCTATGGAAGACCAGAGAGGGAGAGTAAGAGAGCCAAGGTCACACAGCAAGTATGCAGCAGAGCCAGCATTAGGTGATGGTCCACTCCACATACCACTTCTCCCTCCCAGGGTTTGAAGAAGCCCCTATTGCCCGCTGCACACCTGCCCAGATAGCCTGGTACCCCTCCGGTTTCCACAGCAGCCCCCTCTAGAAGGCACACCCAACCCAGATCTCATGGAGTGTTTATATTTTGCATCAATGTAATTCACCAGGAAGGAGTTAAACCTGAGTGTGACTCAGAACGAAGGGATTAAAATAAAAATGTGCCCCATTGAGCATCATCTGAGCATCATCTGTACAGAGAACTTAAAGGATCCACAGAGTGAAGCCACGGCCATTCGGCCTTCCGTCCCCTTGTATGCTAGTTAAAGAACCTTCTGTCCATTCCAGTGGCCAAAAAAACGGATCTTGTAAAGCAGGGAGGTGACCCACCCAAGCACACAGTGAGCCCACCTGGAGCCGGGTTCCCATCCTCACTGTGACTCAGAGGCTGGGAGCCTCTGGGGCTCCACCAAGGTTGAACACAGGGAAGGGGACAGCCATGGGGACAAGCTGAGAACTGGGTGGGAGGCCCGAGCACGACGCTGTGAGTCTGGAAAGCCCCGAGAGAGGCCTTCTCGTGGAGCCCCAAGAGGGAGAGCCAGCGCCGCTGAGCATTTCCGTTTCCTGTGAGTCTACGACCAACAAAAAAGCTTCCAGTGAGTCCCACCCAGCAGGCCTGAGCCACGCGATCTTGGTTGGATTATTTATGTTCTTTGTGCCTTTTTTTAAACCCTGGAGTAGGATGATAAAATATCTATCATGCAGAGTGGTGGACAGAATTCATATTTTTTAATTTTGTAAAGTACCTTGTCACAATTCCAGAGTCACTTGAGAAATAAGAATCCATCTTTGATGAAAGAGCAAAGAAGTGGTGGGTGGTGACCTAGAGGACTAATGGCCAAAAGCCCAAATCACTCAAACGACGTTTTTCAAGGTCTATTTGAGAATCCTGTGCCTCTAGAAAACCAAACAATTGGGAATGTCCTCTGTTGTCCTGGTGAGATGCCAAATGGGCTGAGGTCTACCGTCCTCCTAGACTTCACCCTGCTGTCAATCCTTTTCAGATTTCACCCAGTTTTGGCCAAAGTGAATTCCAACCAGGTGAATTAATTCATTCACTCATTCAACAAACCCTTATTAATCACTGACCATGAGCTAAGCTCTGTTCAGCAGGAAGGATGCATAAGTTGACATAACCAAGCACTGAGCAGGCTCTGGGGACAGGATGGAGGAGACAGGCATGGGTGCCAACTAGCACATGAGGAGCCAACATGGAGAGGGAGGGACACAGAATGCAAGGATGGTGCAGTGGCAGCCTCCAGGTTCTGTTGGGCAGCAGGAGTAGTCACTACCTGGAGGAAGGGATGTGCAGATGTAGAACTAGTGAAGGGGAGAGGTGCCTTGGAATAACAGTAATGGGCGTGAGATTGTGGGTTTGTTGTGTGTTGCACAACATATGAACAAAGGCCTGCTATGGGCAGGCACAGCGGCAGCACGAGAGACGCCATCTGTGCTCTGTACCATCTCCAGTGGAAGATGTCAACGTAGATTATGTGGGTGGATAGGCAAGAGGCAGGAGGAAGTTAAGAAACGGGGCCTCCCCCTCGTAGTACATAACACACAGCAAATAAGGAAAGTGAGGGAGGCGAAGGACAGAGAGAGACAGGCAAGGAGGTGGCCTCGGAGAGGACTTCAGGGAGCCCCTGTGCCCATGCTTGTCTTGGAGGAGCGGTGGCCTTGGTCACGGAATCCTAGCAGCTTTTCCTGGCACATGCCCAACACCCAGCACAGGTGGTCTCTCCTGACCTCTCTGCCTCCATCCTGGACACAGACATTTAAGGGCACAGGGGGTCCCTCTCTGGTCATTGCCTCCGGGCATCTGAGAAGTGACTGTGGGGGTGAGTAGAGGGGATGCAAATGTCTTGCAAGTGTACGTGAGACAGGCTCTGCTGGGAGGTTTGCCCCTAGTCCCTGACCCTCCTGTCCTCTCTCATGACCCTTTAGGGGCAAAACAGAGTGCCTCCCAATAGCCCTGCCATGTTTGGTTTGGTTTTGTTTTATCATTGAGTTCCTGCACGTAGCACACAGCCTGCCGCAGAAAGAGATGTGAGGATAATGGATGGATGCACAGATGGGTGGATGGACAGGCAGACAGAATAAGGACAACGGTGGTGTCATTTTTTCAAATAAAGAAAAAAAAGCTCAGAGCAACTATGTGAGCTCTATGTGGCCATAGAGAAGAGCAAAAGGTCAGCAGAGCCGGAGGTAACCAAGCAACCCACCCATCCCTTCCTCCATCCCTCCCTCCA
>PVHX01031624.1:0-14656 GCA_004024805.1 Geosciurus inauris | reverse complement strand
GGATTGAACTCAGGGGCACTCAACCACTGAGCCACATCCCCAGCCCTATTTTGTGTTTTATGTAGAGACAGGGTCTCACTGAGTTGCTTAGCGCCTTGCCATTGCTGAGGCTAACTTTGAACTCGCGATTCTCCTGTCTCAGCCTCCCTAAGTGCTGGGATTACAGGCTTGAGCCACCGCGCCCGGCTCTTGGCTTCTATTCTTAAAAGGACCTCAGTCATCCAGTTTAGGGCCCACCCTAAGTCCAGGATGATTTCATCTTGAGATTCTCTTTTTTGGTACCAAGGATTGAATCCGGGGACACTTAAGCACTCAGCCACATCCCCAGCTCTTTTTTTTTTTGCTTCTGGAGATTAAACTCAGGGGATTGAACTCAGGGGTATGCGACCACTGAGTCACATCCCTAGTCCTATTTTGTGTTTTATTTAGAGACAGGGTCTCATTGAGTTGCTTAGTGCCTTGCCTTTGCTGAGGCTGGCTTTGAACTGGTGATTCTCCTGTCTCAGCCTCCCAAAGTGCTGGGATTACAGGTGTGTGCCACTGCGCCCAGCTTCCAGCTCTTTTTATTTTTTATTTAGAGACAGGTTCTCAGTAAATTGCTTAGGACTTTGCTAAGTTGCTGAGGCTGGCTTTGAACTCATGATCCTCCTGCCTCAGCCTCCTGAGTCGCTGGAATTATAGGAATGCACCAATATACCTGGCTCATCTTGAGTACTTAGCTTGATTATCTCTATAAAGCCCCATTTCCAGCCTCTCTATCCCTGGTACTACAACAGCAACAACCACCAAGAAACCTTTTTCCAAATAAGGTTACATTCTGAGCTTCAGGATAGATGTGAATTGTGAAGAAACACTATTTAACCCAATCTACTTGATTTTATCACATATTGAAAGACAGTGTGTACTGTGGCAAGGGCTTGCCACGTCTTCCATCTCTTGCCACTTCATCCTTGCTGGGGTGAACTGGGGAGAGAAAGCAAGGTCAGCCTTTCAAGCTGTCCCTTGCATCTGGGTGTGAGTTTTGCCAGCCGGGTGCTAATGGATGTCATTCCCAGGTTCTAGGTCATGTGCATTCCTGTCAAGAGATGCACTCGGGGCTGGAGAAGAAGGTATCACACATTAAGACTGAGCCGGAAGAGCTGCACTCTGAGGGGACATCGCAGGAGGACAGGGCTCCAGGTGCACGGCGCTGGGTGCCCCTAAGTCCTGGCCCTAAGGAGAAAGCTCTCTTCTTGCCTGGGGGAGGTAGGACAGGGATGTGGACAAAGAAAGGTGCCTGGGCAGGCAGCTGTGGGGAAGGTGGAGGTTCAGCCTGGGTAGGGTTGAGGGTCCTTAACCTGGAAAGGGAGCTGGATGTCTACCTGTGCATCTGCCTGCCTGTCTTCTTGGGTTGGGGTGAGTGGAGTTTGAAGTGGCTGGTTAGCAGCAGGGCTCAGTGGTTTGAGCCAGCTGCCCCTCTGCTCCCATAGTCCTCCCTTCCTCCCGGATCCCCATGCTTTCCCGTGAGGGGAGGACCAGAGACCGAGAGATGGCCGCAGCGCTCCTCACTGCCTGGTCCCAGGTGAGTGTCTGTGCCAGTCTTTGCCCCGTCTCTCGCCTGCCCAAGGAGGCAGAGCCCTTCCCAGACCCTACATGGTGCTTAGCCCTTCCAGATCTGCTGGTTCCACAGGTGAAGCCAGGGCCTTACTGACTCTCCCGCTTGCATCTGGAACCTGCTGCTCAGGACTCTCACTGAAGTGCAGCTGGAATCTGATGACTGTTTTCCAAGCTTGGGGCCCTTGGTCACTCTGGCCATGGCTGAAGAAAAGCAGAAGGAAGTGGAGAGACGGGTCTCTGATATGTGAATCTTTCTTTGGGGTCTGAGTGGAAAAGATCCCGAGCTTTGGCTGTGGTCCGTAATACTACTGCTTTGTTACTGAAACAACTCCCCCGAAAAAGGTCTCTCAAACTGACCATCAGAGCAGAGTGGTAGGCCTCGCTGGAGTCAGCAGTTGGGAGGCTGCCGTGTGTGTAGCTTACCCTGGACAGTGTGCTTCCTGTTGTTTCAGATGCCAGTGACCTTTGAGGATGTGGCTCTGTACCTCTCCCGGGAGGAGTGGGGACGTCTGGACCACACCCAGCAGAACTTCTACAGGGAAGCGCTACACAAGAGAAATGGGCTGGCCTTGGGTGAGGGCTCACCCCTTGTTCCGCTCCCTTTCCCCCTCTTGGTTTATTTAGACAGTAGTGTTCTATAGAACCTTCCACAGGGATTGATATATTCTGCATCTGCTCTAGAATAGTGTCCCAAAACCAGTGGCTGTTGAGCATTGGAAATGTGGCTAAAGCAATTGAGTTTTAATTTTTTTAAAATTTTGCTCAGCTTAGATTGGAGCTTGAACAGCCGTGGCCAGTGGCCGCTGTCCTGGGCAGTACTGACGTGGGGATTCTGCTTCTCTTTCACGGCTCTAATTCATCCCAGTCGTTCTGTCTTCCTTCTCCAAGCCCCAGCCTTGTGGGTGTCTGCAGAGAGCTTGACTGTAGGTCTGTGGGCTGCTCTGTGGGTGGAAAGTGGTATCAGCTCACCTCTCAGGCCCTGTGGGCTCCAGGGAGCCCAGGGAACACGTGCTCCTCAGAGGGGCTTGGCTCCCTTGGTTTCTCTGATGGCAGGTATTTAAGTCCCACGTTTTTACTCCTCAGTTTCAGACTAGTTTTCTGGACAGAACTTGATGAGATCTCCATTGTCATTCATTCAGTCAGTCAGCACAGAGCCATTGACACCTGCTAGTCCAGGTGCAATCTAGGCGTTGGCAGTTCCACCCTTGACTTCAGTGGTAGCCCAAGACCCTTGCAGGATCACTCCAGTCACTCTCACTCCTGTAATTATCTTAGGCTTGCACACCACCCATTGTTAACATTCTTCAGGGCCAGACCAACAAGTCCAGGCAAGTCCTGGGAGATCAGAAGAAGCTTAGCACCCATTTGCACCCAAGGGCGGGCCTCAGAGAGGCCTTAAACTACTTCATTCGTCCAAGATATCCTTTTCTCCCACAGGTCCTGACAGGCAAGGCTCCTCTGCTCTCTTACTGACTTGACCAAAATTCCCAGGGCTGGGCAGGGGTTGTGGCTCAGTGGTAGAGCACTTGCCTAGCATGTGTGAGGCACTGGGTTCGATTCTGAGCATCACATATAAATAAAAAGATACATTGACAACTAAAAAAATATTTTTTTAAAAAATTGCCAGGGCCTCTCACCCTAGGGAATCTTTGGTCTTATGACTTTTGGTTGTCAGTGTACCTCGCCTCTTGTCCCAGGCCTCCCACTTGGCCTTTCTGTACCCTCTAGCCCTCCTGGCCACATGCATGTTCAGGAGTGAGATGGCCCTTCCAGTGCCCTAGGCTACGGGCCCACTGCTTGGAGGCTGTGACAAGGGAAGGGAACTGCTGTTCTCACCTGGCCTCAGAACCTGGCTCCTTCCCTTCAGACTCCGTGGCTTTGTTCAGAGAAACGATTCAGAGTTGGCTCAGCACTAGGAGGAGTATAGTTGTGTGCTACCCTGAAAGGGGATGGGAAGGGATTAAACCCAAAGTCTCACATGGTAGGCAAATAGCTCACCCCTGGGCTGCACCTCAGCCCCTGCTTTCCCCCTTTGGTACTGGGGATTGAACCCCAGGGTGCTCTGCCGCTGAGTTATGTTCCCATATCCCTTCTTAATTCTTTTGTGTTTTGAGACAGTCTTGCTAACTTCCTTGGGCTAGCCTTGAACCTGCAGTTCTGCTTCAGCCTCTGGGTCACTGGGGTCACAGGTGTGTGCCACCATCCCCTGCCAAGCCTGAGGGAATTTTTGCGTACACGTTGTTTTGCCCCATGTTTCTGGAGCCTCACTTGCCCCTTCTTGCCCCATCAGTTTTTGGAGGGATGATGTCTACGGTTGGCGGCCCCAGAAGTTCCTTGCTGAGCGTGCCTTCTTTCTGGACAGGGTTTCCCTTCAGCAGGCCTCTCTGGGCCCCCCAAGTGCAGGGAAAGGGTGAGGCCACCAGCTCCAGCCAGCAGACAGGAGCTGAGGAGGAGGAGAAGAGAGGCCCTGGTTCAGGTGAGCGACTTGGTGTGTGCCTTGGTCTGGGGAAGGGCCATTTACCCCTCCATTCCCACTTACTCCTTGTTGATGTGGACTTTCTGTTTTCTGTGGGTGCAGAGCCACTAGATGGCTTCTCCCTAGAGGGTGGCTCCTGGCTCCAAATTTCCCCTGCGTCCTTTCCCCTTTCCCTATCTCCCAGAATCCAGTCCCCTGGAGTTACCGTGGGTCTCCCACCTTCTGGGGCCCTTCCAGAAGCTTGTCTTTCTCTGGAAACCCTCTCTCTTTCTCCAGGAGCCTTGGAGGTGGGGAAGGAGGTGCCAACTGCAACCATGGGAGCCTTTGGGGATGTGAAGCCCTCGCGAGCAAGGACGGGGTGGGCCCCAGGCGGTGTGGGGCAGTGTGGGCAGCAGGGAGCCAGTGGTCAGAGCACCCTGCTAGCCAGAGATGCGGGACAGCTGGCTCCCCTGGAAGGGAGAGAGCCGAAGCCAGGGCCGCCAGACTCCCCTCCTGCGAAGGCTCTGGAGGGCCATGACCTAGAAAAACCCAAGGAGGACGAGAAGGGCCCTGCGGAGAGCAGCGAGGAGGGCATGGCCCCTGACGGTGACCTAGGCAAGAAGACCTACAAGTGCGAGCAGTGTGGCAAGGGCTTCAGCTGGCACTCGCACTTGGTGACACACCGGCGCACGCACACCGGTGAGAAGCCCTACGCCTGCACGGACTGCGGCAAGCGCTTTGGCCGCAGCTCGCACCTCATCCAGCACCAGATCATCCACACCGGTGAGAAGCCCTACACCTGTCCCTCGTGCTGGAAGAGCTTCAGCCACCACTCGACACTGATCCAGCACCAGCGCATCCACACTGGTGAGAAGCCCTATGTGTGTGACCGCTGCGCCAAGCGCTTCACCCGCCGCTCGGACCTGGTCACGCACCAGGGCACCCACACCGGTGCCAAGCCGCACAAGTGCCCCATCTGCGGCAAATGCTTCACGCAGAGCTCAGCCCTGGTCACCCACCAGCGTACCCACACTGGCGTCAAGCCCTATCCGTGCCCAGAGTGCGGCAAGTGCTTCAGCCAGCGCTCCAACCTCATCGCGCACAACCGCACTCATACTGGGGAGAAACCCTACCACTGCCTCGACTGCGGCAAGAGCTTCAGCCACAGCTCGCACCTCACCGCCCACCAGCGCACCCACCGCGGCGTGCGGCCCTACTCCTGCCCGCTCTGCGGCAAGAGCTTCAGCCGGCGCTCCAACCTCCACCGACACGAGAAGATTCACACCACTGGGCCCAAGGCCCTGGCCATGCTGATGCTGGGAGCCGCAGCGGCTGGGGCTCTGGCAGCACCCCCGCCTGCTCCCACCTAGGGTGGGGGCAGCTGGGACAGCCCCATTGAAGTTAGGGCCCTGGGTAGGAGCAATAGCCTTTGCGCGGCGGTGGTGGAAGCCTAGGGCCGAGGGAAGGGAGCCTGGGAGGTGTAGGCGCAGGGTGGGACATGACATCGTGGGAGGAGCTTGGGTGAAAAGGCACCGGCTCTCTAGGGCAAATTAAAGACCTTGGAATTCAACTATGGACTAGGGCTCTGTCTCATGGGCACTGGTGCTGACCCTGGGGAGTGGGGAGCTCCTGGGCCAGTCATGTGTCCTCATTCAGGCATCCCTGAGGCACCTGCTCTTGACTAGGTTTGGGGTCCCTTTTGCCAGAGTCTCATTTCAGAACACTGGAATAAATTTGTGAACAAAGGCTTCTGAATGCAGACAGGTTTCCAAGTCTGAAGCCAGCCACTCACTTCTGTAAATGGACCCCTGATGGGGATGTCTGCTGCTGCCATTGTGTCCCAAGGACTTTCACTGACCATTAATTCCTGGACTCCTTTTGGCTCCTCTCTTTGGGAAGTGGGAGTGGAACAGAACTCAGTGTTTCCTGCCAGCCCCATCTCTTGTCAAGCACTATGGCTGGTTTGTGATTGGCCTTTTTCTTCAGTTTCCATTGGGGCCTGCCTGTGATCCAGTGAGGATTCCTTATTTACCAGGGACCACTTTCCCTCCTGGTCCATGATGCACCTGCTGCCACCTCTCTGTTGCTTCTCACCTACTTGGCCTTTGTAAGGCCTTTGTAGTTTGTCCTACCTGTCCCTGCCCGACGCTGCTTTAGCCCTGGTCTTTTCCCTTAACCTCTGTGGCTTCTATTTCCCACTTGTTATCTTTTTCCTGGAAGGAGTAGCTTCTGCCTATTATGCTGCACTTGTGGCCCAGCTGCTAAAGTAACATTCAAGTCTGATACCAGCCGACCAAGAGAATATCTGCATCAGGGAGGCCACAGAGACCCCACCTGTTCATGGATCATGGGTCCACCAGGGTAGCTGCAGCCCTGGTTGGCTCCAGCTCCTAAGGGTTGCAATGGCTTGAACAAGATGACTGACTGAGAATAGTAACAGTAGCTGCCAGTTGTGGAGCAACTGTTCCAGGCATGGGGCCAAGCCCTCATATAGATCACCTCTACTCTCTGCAAGTGAGTGAATTTTATTATCTCAGTTTTATAAAAGAGGAAACAGGGTAAGAGAGAAGTCCAGTCACTCAACTCAGTGAGACCGTGTCTCTACATAAAACACAAAATAGGGCCGGGAATGTAGCTCAGTGGTGGAGTGCCCTTAGTTCAATCCCTGGTACCACAAAAAAAAAAAAAAAAAAAATCCTTATTTCCGTGTGTCCCTGTTTACTGTCTAGTAAAGTGCATGATATTATGAGGCAGGATTGTCTAAAGAGTAGAACAATCAATAGTCTTTTTAAAAAAAATTTTTGTAGTTGTAGATGACCATCATTCCTTTATTTATTTTTATGTGGTGCTAAGGATGGAACCCAGTGCCTCACACATACTAAACAAGCACTGTGCCACTGAGCTACAGCCCCAGCCCCAGTCAATAGTCTTGACCATCAGGGACATTGGGCTCAATTAAACACGGGGGTGGCCTGGGGCATGTAGTCAGCTGGAGACAGATGTGCTGCTGACTGGTGGGGCCAGGCAAGTCTTGGTAGGGTCTGGGTTGGGACTGCTGGCAGGCCTGGTTGAATTAGATGGTTATTTCTCAAAGAAGCCAGAAAGCAAGCAGATTGCTTCCTTCAGCTTGTCCTCATGGTTCTAGTCGCTCAGCCAGAAATGGGATTCCTCTGCTTCACTCAGTGTGAGAGGCTGAGGGGGCTGTCACTTGTAAAGCAGCTGCTCTCAGGGAGCTTTTTTTTTTTTTGGTACCAGGGATTGAACTCAGGGGCACTCGACCCCTGAGCCACATCCCCAGCCCTATTTTGTGTTTTATGTAGAGACAGGGTCTCACTGAGTTGCTTAGCGCCTCGCCATTGCTGAGGCTGGCTTTGAAGTCGCGATTCTCCTGTCTCAGCCTCCCTAAATGCTGGGATTACAAGTGTGAGCCACGGCACCCGGCTTCAGGGAGCTTTTTCTTAGCGAAGGAGAGACAGGTGGGAAGGAGGCTTGTTAAAAATGACACTGGAAGCTGTCCTCACTTGTCACAATGGCTTAGCAGAGGTCTCACTTGCACAGTGGGTATTGCCTACTTTGATTTCAGTTCCTCAGGCTGCGTGGCCGACTCATTGGAGACCAGGTGTCTGGACGGGAGCCAGCCAGAGCGGTGGAGTGATCCAGGCAGTCGTTTACAGCCTTCACTCTGGCTTCCAGGTAGCTTAGCCATCACAGCGTCTGGGAGAAACGTTTCCCCTCCATGGCAGAGTTCACAGGATGTGGTTCCAAGGGCCCCATGGATAGTACCTGCACATCACCTCTCCTGGGGCTATGCCCACTTCTGCCCAAAGATCTACCTAGGAGCCACCATTCTGGGACAGGTCTGGCAAGAGTATGTTGAGTGGAAAGTGGCACCTTCGAAAATATTTGACAAGAGCAAATAAGACTGGGGAGGCAGTTGGGGTTTTGCGGAAGGGCCTCTAGTGTCAGCTATACGGTGCTCATAATGGGGTGGGTGATGGGTGCGGGGCTAGGGGGAGAAAGCCAGGGAACCGTCTTGGTGCCTGGGTAGAGGGTGAGGCGGCTGAGCGGCCTGGCCTGGCCTGCGCTCACGTCCTACATTCCAGCTTCTCTGCCAGTACAGAACTCGACTGGTTTACCGTTGACCTGCGCCAACAGGCGAGGTTGGAGGGCGGAGGGAGCAGGGTGGTTCCATCTGAGATTCCCACCCCTTGCCTGCGTCCTGTTTTCAGGGCCCAGCTGGCTGCCCTGTCCTCTGGGCCGGCCGGTCGTCCGCCTCCGCGCCTCGACTCACTTCTAGCGCGCAACCGCTCCTCGCAGCTGGTGGGCCTCTGCCTGCCTGCTCCGGGCTCCTCAGCGGCCGGAGACCCCGCCCCTACTCTCTCAGCCAATCAAGTGTCGGGGCGGGGCGTCTCTAGGAGAACTGGCCAATCACGGCTGACGTTTGTGCCCGCCGCGGCGTTTTCCGGGCAGGTTTAAGGTTCGCGTTTGAAGCGCTCAGCTCACCTATTTGTCCGCGGTGGGTGCTGGAGGAACCAGAGCCTTGCGTGCTGGGCTTCCCCGCCTACCTATGAGCCCTTACAGCCCGCCCGCCGCTGGCTTTCGGCGTCCGCTGCTGCCGTGTCTGGGTGCCGGTTCGAGGCTGGGGCCGAGGGTCGGGCCCTGACCACTTCCTACTTCGCTCGGCCGCTTCTGGCGCCGACGACAGCCTGCGAGTCTGCGGCTCCGAGGAGTCCTGGCGTCTGCACCAGAGCTCGCGAGCCCGAGCCTCTCCCGCTCGTGGTTCAGCACCTCAGCCGCTCCCGAGCAGTGGCCCGGGGTGCGGCCAGGAGGAGTCTGTGGGCATCGTCAGGGGAGCTGGGGAAACAGGCGCGCGGTGCGGAAGGAGTGCACGTGGCTCTGGGCGCTGTGATGCGGCAGCGCGGCGGGAAACGTCCACCACAGGGGCTTCGCCCAGCCTCAGCAAAGGCGGCGAGGCGCCAAGCAACTCAGTGAGACTGTCTTGTCTCTACGTGAAACAAAACAGGGCTGGGGACGTGGCTCAGTGGTCGAGCGCCCCCGAGTTCAATCCCCAGTACCAAAAAAAAAAGGGAAGAGGGGCTTTGCTGCCTTATTTATTTATTTGGTACCGGGGATTGAACTCGGGGGCACTCGACCACTGAGCCACGTCCCCAGCCCTATTTTGTGTTTTATTTAGAGACAGGGTCTCGCTGTTGCTGAGGTTGGCTTTGAACTCGCGATTCTCCTGCCTCAGCCTCCCTAGCCTTTGGGATTACAGGCAGGTGTGTGCGCCAGCACGCGCAATTTATCTCTATTTTTCAAATACGAAAGTTGCGTTCCAGGTCTTTTGCTAAAAGTTGAGGAATAATCGACGAAAAAGCCATGCAAGAGCTTTGCCTTTGTCAAAGAAGGAAATTGACAAATAAAAACGACACATTAAGCCAGGCGCGGTGACGCACACCTGTAATCCCAGCACTTAGGGAGGCTGAGACAGGAGAATTGCTAGTTCAAAGCCATCCTCAGCCATGAGACCCTGTCTCTACATAAAACACAAAATAGGGCTGGGGATGTGGCTCAGTGGTCGAGTACCCCTGAGCTCAATCCCCAGTACCAAAAAAAAAAAAAAAAGACATTAATTACTAGTAGTGGTGAATTCCAGAAAGAAAGAAAGGAAGTAGGTGAAGCAGTACAAGAAAGGAAGTAGGTGAAGTCCCCTTTTAGGGAAGGGGACATTTAAACTGAGTCTTGAAGGCCGAGAAAAAAACCGTTTTGCAAGATTTTGGAGGAAAAACTTTTCAAGCAAATGGAACAGGAAGAATGAAGGTTCTGACAGGAGGAGATTGGTGTTGCAGGAGCTGAACTGACACTTTTGTAATAATTATCAGGCAGGTCCAAACAGAAGAGAAAACAGTGATTTGAACAGGGAAGTTCAGTGTATGGAATTATTAGCTCTGAAGAGATTGCATTCAGAAAGGGCTGACTAGTGAGAAGCCCTCTATTTAAGTCAGGGTCGCAGTAGACAGCGGCAACAGCCACAACCTGGCTGAGTTGGAGCACTCATGGAAGAGGTTTTCCCTGTCACTGTGCTGAGACCCCAACAGTGGAGTAGGCGTGCCTGAGGCTCACTCAGTTTCAGGGAAATGGCTGTGGCACTCAGCAGGCAAAGCTTGTTAGAAATCCATCTTGAATGGTGATCTATCACAGAGCAAGGCCTCATCAGACGTCTATTGTCTCTGCTACAAATCTAACCGAGGAGAACTCTGGGGAAAGCTGCTAGCCGTTAGGTGGCGCTTGCTGCCATGTGCTTCAGGAGCCAGGCACTGGAAGTGCACACTTTCATACTGTGGGAGCCTGCTGCTACAGACACTTAGGGGGCTGCAGGAGCTTGGGCTGGGGAACCCCTGGGTGTTGCAGAAGTCTGCCGAGTGAACACCAGAATCTGGAAGGGAAACCCCATCCTCCTACAGTGTCTCTCTAGTGCCCTCTACTGACAAGGCTTAACATCATGCCAGTTGGCAAAGGAGAAACACCCTTTATACTATTTATAGAGCTGGCAATTGAAGGATAAATTTGGAGCTGGGATTTATTGATAACTGGAACAGGTTTATGTTACCATTCATCTATAGCATCCTGCCAAGCCCTCTATATAACATCCTTTTACTAGCCACTGGGCATTAGCACAATTATGTCTTGGATTATGTGGCCCACAGAGCTGAGCAACCAGTCCAAAACTGGAACATATCTGTATCATTTAGAAATGAGTCACTCAGCTGGGCGTGGTGGCGCATGCCTGTAATCCCAGCACTTTGGGAGGCTGGGACAGGCTCGCAAGTTCAAAGCCAGCTTCAGCAACTGTGAGGCGCTAAGCAACTCAGTGAGACCTTGTTTCTACATAAAACACAAAATAGAGCTGGGGTTGTGGCTCAGTGGTAGAGCACTTGCCTAGCATGGGTTCGACCCTCAGCATTGCATATAAATAAATGAATAAAATAAAGGTCCATCAACATCTAAAAATATTTTTAAAAATACATACTACAGTGATGTGGCTACATTAATGTTTATAGTAGCTCAATTCACAATAGCTAAGCTATGGAACCAACTCAGGTGCCCTTCAATAGATGAATGGATAAAGAAAATGGGGTACATATACACAATGGAGTATTACTCAGCCATAAAGAAAAATGAAATGGCATTTGCCGGTAAATGAATGGAGACAATCATACTAAGTGAAATAAGCCAATCCCCCAAAACCAAAGGCCAAATGTTCTGATATGTGGATGCTAACTAACAATAAGCGAGGCGGGATTGGGGGGAAGAATAGAAGTTCACTGGATTAGACAAAGGAGAATGAAGGGAAGGGTGGGAGCATGGGAATAGGAAAGACAGTAGAGTGAACGGGACATCACTTTCCCACGTTCATATATGAATACAGCCAGTGTTGCTCCACATCGTGCACAAACACAAGAATGGGAAGTTATACTCCATGTATGTTTTTTAAGTATTTTTTTATTTTCTTAGTTGTAAGTGAACAGAATATCTTTATTTTACTTTTATGTGGTGCTGAGGATCGAACCCAGTGCCTCACGCATGCTAGGCAAGCACGCTACCACTGCGCCACAATCCCAGCCCCCATGTTGTTTTTTTTTTATAGTTTTTAATTGTAGATGGACACAATATCTTTATTTATTTATTTTTATGTGGTGCTGAGCATCGAACCCAGTGCCTCACGAATGTGAGGCAAGCGCTCTACCACTGAGCTACAATCCCAGCCCCCTCCATGTATGTTTGATATGTTAAAATACATTCTACTGTCATGTGTAACTAAAAAGGACAAAAAATTTAAAAAGTAAACGAATGAAAAAATTATCTAAACTGAATCTAACTTTCAACTCAATAATGCACTTCAGGGAATATATACTACAAAAGTAAAATTACCAGCATTAAGAATATATGTACTGGGGGGCTGGGGTTGTGGCGCAGTGGTAGCATGCTTGCCTAGCATGAGTGAGGCACTGGGTTCGATCCTCAGCACCACGTAAAAATAAAATAAAGATATTCTGCCTACAACTAAAAAATAAATATTAAAAAAAAAAAAGAATACATGTACTGGGGCTGGGATTGTGGCTCAGCGGTACAGCTCTTGCCTCGCATGCGTGAGGCCCTGGGTTCCATCCTCAGCACCACATACAAAGCAATAAAATAAAGACATCGTGTCCATCTACAACTAAAAAAAATATTTAAAAAAAAAAGAATATATGTACTGGGCTGGGGTTGTGGCTCAGTGGTAGAGTGCTCGCCTAGCACGAATGAGGCACTGGGCTTGATCCTCAGCACCACAAAAAATAAATAAAAAAGGTATTGTGTCCATCTGCAACTAAAAAATATTTAAAAAATAAAAGAATATATGTGCTGGAGCTGGGCATGATGGCACACACCTGTAATCCCAGCGGCTCGGGAGG
This sequence comes from Geosciurus inauris, assembly GCA_004024805.1. Taxonomy (NCBI): domain Eukaryota; kingdom Metazoa; phylum Chordata; class Mammalia; order Rodentia; family Sciuridae; genus Geosciurus; species Geosciurus inauris. Next base: position 2,149 of record PVHX01031624.1, on the reverse strand, counting down.
CTGAGACAGAAGGATCGCGAGTTCAAAGCCAGCCTCAGCAATGGTTGAGGGGCTGAGCAACTCAGTGAGACCTTGTCTCTAGATAAAATAAAAAATAGGGCTGGTGATGTGGCTCAGTGGTTGAGTGCCCCTGAGTTCAATCCCTGGTATCACACACACACACACACACACACACACACACACACACATCAAGGGTTTGGGGATATATATATATAGCTCAGTTGGTAGAGTGCTTGCCTCGCATGCACAAAGCCCTGGGTACAATGCCCAGCACCACACAAAAAATCAGTCAATCAATCAATCAAACAAAATATGTACTGGCCAGGCACAGTGGTGCACTGAGTAAGGACCTAGTGCCTCATATGTGCTAGGCAAGCACTCTACCAGAGTCACAACCCCAGCCCCAGTAAATGTATTATTATTTTTTGTGGGAGGGGGTACCAGGAATTGAACTCAGGGGCAATCAGCCACTGAACCACATTCCCAGCCCTATTGTTGTTTAGTGCCTTATCATTGCTGAGGCTGGCTTTGAACTCACAATCTTCCTGCCTCAGCCTCCCTAACTTCTGGGATTACAGGCATGCACACTGCGCTCAGCTCAGAGCTGCAATTTTAATTGTTGTACTTGAGGTTACAAATTGAACTACTACCCATGCAGCTTGAAAAGACCCTCTATGGGTTTACAGTCGGTTGAGTAACAACCCCAAATATTCCTAATCTCTGGAACTTAAAAATGTTTCTTTATTTAGAAAAATAATCTTGTAGATGTGATAGAGTTAAAGATCATATCATGATGAGATGATGCCGGGACGTTAAGGTTTGTATAATAGGGTCAGAAGGAGATTTGAGTGCAGGAGAGAGGAGGGGAGGTGACCGAAGCTGAGTGGAACGATGCACTTTGAAGACAGAGGAAGGGCCTTAAGCCAACGAGTGCCGCACCCCCAGAAGCTGGATTCTCTGAGAGCTGCCAGAAGGAACTAGTTCGGCAGACACCTTGAAATGGATCCAGTGAAATAAATTTCAGACTTATGGTCTTCAGATTTGTAAAATAATAATTTTGTTTTGTTGCAAAACACCAAGTTTGTGGTAATTTATATTAGGAAACTATATACTTGATCCCTCAAAAATAGCATCTTGGAGCCAGGCGCGGTGGTGCACGCCTGTAATCCCAGCACTTTGGGAGGCTGAGACAGGAGAATTGAGAGTTCAAAGCCAGCCTCAGCAATGGTGAGGCGCTAAGCAACTCAGTGAGACCCTGTCTCTACATAAAACACAAAATAGGGCTGGGGATGTGGCTCAGTGGTCAAGTGCCCCTGAGTTCAATCCCCGGTACCAAAAAAAAAAAGCAATTTGGAGCTGAGCGCAGTGACTCAGGCCTGTAATCCTAGCAACTCAGGGGGTTGAAGCAGGAGGATTGCTAGTTTGAGGCCAGCTTCAGCAAATTAGTGAGCCCCTGTCCCAAAATAAAAAATAAAAAGGACTGTGGATATAACTGTTAAAGCACCCTTGGGTTCAATTTCCAGATTAAAAACAAACAAAAAAGCTTGGCTGGAGATAGTTCAGTAGAAGAGCACTTGTCACCACCAAACAAACAAAAAAGCACCACCAACAAAAACCAAACACCCCCACCCCAGCAACTTGCCATTAACAGGTTGCACCAGGTAAAATTCTTTTTTGGTCAAGTACATGACAAGCAAGAAGGTACTCATGTAGCCAATGGGCATGTAATACTTACGGCTCTGATTGCCACAAAGAAAGCCAACAAAAACAAAAGGGAGTTTTTGTAAAAAGACAAGATTGTCTCATGGAACATGAGGGTCTCAGGCAGGACCTGGGACCAAGGAAGCTTTTCCAGTCTCCCTCTATTTTCCTGTGGCCTCCCTCAAGCCACTCCAATCTTACCCTGTTGAAGCATTCTTATTCACTGATCTTGTGTCTAGAAAACAAGAAAAGCCGGGCGCGGTGGCTCAAGCCTGTAATCCCAGCACTCAGGGAGGCTGAGACAGGAGAATCGCGAGTTCAAAGCCAGCCTCAGCAATGGCGAGGCACTAAGCAACTCAGTGAGACCCTGTCTCTACATAAAATACAAAATAGGGCTGGGGATGTGGCTCAGTGGTAGAGTGCCCCTGAGTTCAATCCCCGGTACCAA
>PVHX01031623.1:0-14690 GCA_004024805.1 Geosciurus inauris | reverse complement strand
GGGAAGAACAAGGAGGGATTCCCAGGGGCAAACGTGATGTTCAGACACAGAGGGACATTGCCAGTGGCCCAGGATGAGGTCAGCATCACGAAGAGGATCCAAAGGAAGAAATCAAATAAGAGGTGCCTCAGAGAACCAGGGGTGGGGCCGCACAGCCTGGCCAGGAGTCAGGATGTGGCTGAGGACGTTTAACCTGGGCGGAGGGAGGAAGAGTAGCAAGGAGAGGCTGGGCCTCTGAATCCCAGAGTCAGGCCTGAAGAGCCAGCTCACCTGGACTCTGCCAGCACAGTGCTCCATCACATGACATCTCCTTATGAGAAAAAGGGACAAGGCAGCCAGGCTCAGTGGCAGACACCTGTCATCGCAACTACTTGGGAGGTTGAGGCAGGAGGATTGCAAATCCATGGTCAGCCTCAGCAATTTAGTGAGACCTTATCTCAAAATAAAAGATAAAGGGCTGGGATGTGGCTCAGGGGAGCAGCACCCCTGGGTTCAACCCCCAGGACAGACAGAGGCTCACTCAGAGGGCACTGTGGAAAGCACAAGGGGTCACGTAAGGGTGTGTGGTATTTACCCAGAGTCAGGGGTCCAGCACAGAAGTCCCACCCTAGAGGGACAGGAGGCAGGACCCACAGCAAAGCAGGCGGGAAGCTCAAGTAAGGGTGGGATTCTGTACTGCCACCTCTCCTACTCAGCAACATCACCAGAACCACCAGCTCTGGGAGCAAGAGGTAGGGCTGCGTGGCTTCTGAAGGCCACCTGTGAGGACCTCACCTGCTCCTAGGGAACGCAGCACCTGCGGGGTTCAGCACAGTCGAGCCTGCAGTGCCGAGCGAGTGCCTGAACAGAGTCCAGCCTGAGCACATCCACACGTCCCGGACCCCAGGCCATGGTCCTCAAAAGCTGTGCGGCTGTGACCAACACAGGCTGAGGCTGCAGCCGTCACCGTGTGACCACGGTGTCCTCAACTGGTTCTAGACCAGGAAACGGACATGCGCCATCTGCCTCATTCACAGAAGCCTAAGGGGAGGCAGGGGGCCCCACTGTGCCCCACGCATGCCCTGACATCTGCACCCAACACCCATCTCCACTTCCACCCCGGCCTCCCACCCTACCCTCCCAGGAACAGCCCCTTCTGGGTTCCCAAGTTCCCACAGCTGGCCCATCTCATGCTTGGCCTGGAGCGCCGTGTGCAGACCTGCACTGGGTCCACTGCATCACAGTCCGCTCAGCTCTGACATCCTGCACTGCTGTTCCCTCTGTGCAAGCCACCCGGACTCCTGCCCATGTCACTCTACTGGCCTCCCTGCCTTGGCCCACATGCTCCTGCACTCTGCCTGGCCGGAGTCTCACTCCCAGGAGCATGGCCCAAAGAGGGAACATCCACTCCCCTGGCCACCCTGTCTCCTCCCCTGGGGACTCAGGGTTTCTCCACTCTCGGTACTGAAAGCTCCTCAGACATCCCCGCAGTCGGTGTTCAAACACGCGTTGAGCAGACTTGGCAGAGACACTGAAGGACAGGAGCGTCTCCTCCTCTCTGGCACGCATGGTGCATAATAAATACTACAAAACAGTGGGCCTCAGGACCACGGCGCAGCTCCTCCACCTAAGGTGTGCCATTCAGATCAGCTGTTCAAGGTAGTGATCAGCACGAGGAGTGTCACTGCCCAGCCCAGATGCTGCACTGTGGGGCACCCAGCAGCTGGCCTTGCCTCTCCAGCTCAGCAAACTTTATTTCAAAGCCTCATTATCTCATATTCCCATGACCTTCTTCAAAATGATTCGGGTACATCCACCTCGTGCCCCAAATTGCCCTTCCACCTTGTGCCAGAAAATCTGAATGCAAGTCACAGGGAGGCTTCTCTTAACATGCAAAGCCATTCCCAGGAAATCCACCCCAGCAGGACTGTGGACTCCACTGAGGACTCCTCCTGGGTGTCTCCCAAGGAGCCATCCAGAGAAGGAAGAGGAGAGTGTGACCCCTGACAGAAGCCTGTGGTTCCTGCGCTTGCAGCACGAGAAGCGATGTTGATTCCCAGAGAACCTGTGGCATCACGGGGCTTCCTTCTCAGCTCTTCTGCCAAAGGACTCATCCTCGGTCCCCTCAGTCACCAGAATGGTTTGCCAAACCACAGTGTTGTACAAGCTCCCCATGAAGAAGTGGAAATCCCGGCTGAAACTCCAGCGTCTCTGCAAACAGGCCTTCCCCTGCAGAGGGAAGCAGCCTGTGTGCGGGCGAGCTGGGTCCCCACGACCCTCCGAGGCTCACAGTGCCACGGTCTCACCTCTGAAACCTTTACCTGTAAGGTATTAGAAGTGGGGCCCCAGCCAGCGGTCATCAGAGATATCCAGGATCTGGGAGAAACAGCTGCCCAAGGCTGCACACTTAACAAGACTGATGGTAGCCAACACCTCCAGTGTCTTTCAAATGCCAGGGAGCCATGGGCTTCCTCTTTTACCTGGGAGACGTACATTTCCACTGGACTTCCCTGCCCTTGGCCCCGGGATGAAGCCAGAGCAGTAACTGCAACACAGTGAACATCAGAATCTCAGGTGGAGCCTGTGCCTCCTCCAGGGACTGACGCCACGGAACTGAGGAATTGAGGCCCAAGGAGCTTGAGCCCCAATGCTGGCGACCCTAGGCCTGCGTCCTAGAGCCGCTCTAGGTGTGCATCTTACTTCCTGCCACTGAGGGGTCAAGACACACACTCCATGTCCATTACTGCCCATGATTTTCTTTGGGATGCTTAAAACGCTACCAGGAGGTGTCAGCAACAGATTGCTGTGGAGTGATAGTTTTTTTTAATATTTGCTTTGTTTTTACTCATGATCCATTTTAACTTTCATTTTTTTTTTGCTACCAGGAATTGAACACAGGGGCATTTAACCACATCCCCAGCCCTATTTTTATATTTTATGTAGAGACAGGCTCTCACTGAGTTGCTCAGCACCTCACTGTAGCTGAGGCTGGCTTTGAACTCTCGATCCTCCTGCCTCAGCCTCCCGAGCTACTGGCATTACCGGTGTGCGCCACTGCACATTTTATTTCCTTTTTAACTGACAGACACAGACCATACATGTTTGTGGTTCACAACATGAGATGTCTGATGGGCACATGGAAAGGACCAGGATGTTGCTGGCGTCCCCACATGCACCTTCTGTGGTGGTGGGACTCAGTGGTCCATCTCCCCACAGATCTCAGGGCACAGCACTGGCACTAACCATGCCTGTCCTGCTCGACAAGGAGCTCCTGAGCTCACTCTTCCTGCCTCACTGAGATTGCCACGTCCCCACTGGGGTTGCAGATGGAGAAGTGCCATCACTGGGATGAAGGACATATTTTAGCACAATTATCGTCTTCAGCGTCAGGAGCAGATGTCTAAGTTCTCAGAGCCTTTTTAGGAATGTTCACTGAGCACCGGATGCTCACGAGGCAGCCTTTTCAGGTGAGCAAGGACGTGAGAGATGATAAACAGCCTGTGGACCCCAAATGAGTGGCCAAGCAGCTTCCATTCATGGCAGTAGCCAGTGAGAGCCAGCCCAATGGCTGGCCACTGTTCCTGGTCAGGGCCAAGAGGCCCTCTGCAAAGGGCTGGGGGCCCTGGTTGGGGGGTGGCCCACGTACTATTACTCCTGGGGGCTTACTTCTCTCTTAACCCTTTACATGTACAAAAGCCATCCTTGGTACTCAGGTAGTTCAGAGACAAGCCATGCCCAGGTCTGGTCAGTGGGTCGCAGACCTCCATGTCAGGTGAACAAAACAGACAAGAGCAATTGAGGTGGCACCTGCAGTCCCACGGCCGGAAGTCAGAGGCAGGAAGAGCCTGTGAGCCCAGGAGTGCGAGGCCAGCCTGGGCCCCACAGTGAGGCCCCAAGCACTCCCAGCCCTGAAGGAAAGTCCTGCCTCCCCAGGAGCATCTTCTCACAGAAGGGACCTTTGGGACACAGGAAGTACAACAAACACAGACAGTGACAAATCTTGGGGAGATGATTAAGGGACCTCAGAGGGACAGGAAGGGGACACGTGACAGAGGCTGAACCAGGGGAAAGTAGGCACTTCCATCAGAGCTGGTGAGATGTCACACTGAATCCCCATCACAGGGAGCAGGGTAACACCATGCAGGAGCACCAGAAAGAGTCACAAAACATCACGACAAACAAGATCAAGCCACCATGACATGGGCAGCAGGTCACCAAATGTGAGCAGCTCCAGCAGAGGGAACCTGCTGCCAATGTCGATGTGAACATCTCCCCGTGCAGGCAGAGCCGGGCTGCTCCAGCCCCAGCAGCACCAGGCAGGACACACCCTCCTGGAACTGAGAAAGGCCAGCGGACTCTTGAAACCACACTCCAATCCTTCTCCCTGTTGAGTCCCCAGCTCTGCCTCCAACCTCTGTTAGTCATCAGCAGAAAGCACCTGGGGGTCCACTGATGCTCTCTGCCCAAGTCTGTCCCCGAGGGCCTTTGGGGACAATTGAGGAAGACAGAGAGCAACTGCAGAAGCCGATAAGAAGTCCCAGGGCTGGTGGCCTTTCATCAGCTCCCACATCAGCATTGGTGGCTCTAATCTCTGCTACCATCCCCAGAGGATTGAAAGCCTGCCCTAAACCTTGCCTGGCCACAGCCAGGACCCTGCCCTGCACGTCCTCAGCATGACCTGCTTGGGGTGGCAACACGCCCAGCCTGTCTCCTTCCTGCCTCATTAACACCCCCAGCAAAACTCAGCTGGACTCATTGGAGCAGTCCCCCAAGGTCAAGGTCAAGGCCAGTCAGAAAACAAAACACCTGGGCAGGAAAATAAAGTGCTCCAGAACAGCTCCAGGAGTACACGGGCTCCCCACCCCGACAAGCGTGATGCTCTTGGAGTTGCCCTGCAGACCTTTCCCAGATGGTTCTAGGAGATTTTTCATAAATCTCATGGTTTCCTGCTCAGATCTGTTGAACGCTGCTCAGCCGCTACTCATCTGGAAGGTGGTAACCAGGCACATGCAAGACGCTCTCACTCCTCTGCTGGGAGAGGAAGTCGGTGTCCCTCCCTAGGGTCTGAGCCTCCCTGTGACACTGAATGATACAGGAGGGCAGGAGTGACACTGTGGGTCCAGGCCTCAGCTGCCATCCCCTGGCTCTCGAGCACCTGCTCTGCACCCCTGAGCCCCGCTAAGGACAGCTATCCCCTGGCTGGAGAGAGGATGCGGACAGGCTCTGAAGCCCAGTGCTGCCCATCACCGCAGCTGCCCACATGACAGAAATGTACATGAAGCCACCCAGGAGCACATGATTCACCCAGGTGACCATCACCAAGCAGCCCCATCCATGTGACCAACCACCTCACATCCTGCACAAGCTCCCAGGACTGCTGACCACAGTGGGTCAGAATGGAGTCTGCTTAGTCACAGCTCTGGGGCTCCTCATGCAGCAGCCAGCAACCACAACTCCAGCCCCGACTCCCCTCCGCTCCTCACCGTCTGAGCCACCCGCTTGCTCACCAGGAGGTCCCTACTAAAGGTCCCTCTGGCTCACCAGCCCCGACAGGCTCTTCTCCTTATACCTCCCCCCATTCCTCTATGTTTAGAGGCGGTTTGTCCTTTTAGCTTGACTGAGATTAACTGGCAACTCCGGGTAAGTTGCAGCTGGACAATGTGAGCCAGGAGCTCATGAGCCTGGGAGGGTCTCTGGCTGGCTGGCTGCCCTCCAGTAGGCTGCAAACTGCATCCCCCCAGCAGACCACCAGGATCCACGCCTCCTCCTCGGACTCCAGTCAACACACCCAACCCTTCAACCTCCAAATAACACAAAAGGCAGGGGTGGCCCTGACCGCTAGTGATGCTGTCGAGGCCACAGAGGGCTCTACACGGCTTCGGTGGCTCACTCAATAACCGCTGAGTGTCTGGCCTCTCAGTCACGCTCTCAGGCCCAGGAACAACAGTGATGAGTTAAAAATAGTTCCTACCCTCGTGGAGTAGTGTCTCAGAAGGGACTAGACAGTAAACAGGGAAACAAGAATGCACAAGACAAATTTAAATGAGGTGAAGTACTCTGTCGCACAGCGCAGGACTGACGCGGGTAGCCTAGGGCTGGCAGACTCCCAGGGCAGAGAGGATTTTAGACACTTGCAAGACAAACATCATCTCCAGTTGATAGATATGCAAACCCGCCAGGCCATGGTTTGCAGAACCTGCCAATACCTGGCGGCTGAGGGATTAGAAACCAGCTATCAGACGTCACCACGCAGTTCTGCGGAGATAGTGCCGCCACAGTCAGCGAGTGCCAGGCCAGAGGACAGAGCCTGGAAAGGCAGCCCCGGCCCATGGGAGCACTCCTCCACCTGCAGGTGCCCGGGGCCACACCCGGGCAGCAGAGGCCACCACTGGGAGCCCAGAATGTGCTCCAGTGGCTCCCAAGGGCACCCAGGCAACTGGTGAGACACCAGTCTCCTCAACCCCCCACTGGAGGTCTTAGCCCGAGCAGTGAAGAAGGGGTGAGTGAGAATCCCGGACTGGGAGGTCGACGCAGGACCACGTGTCCAGGAGGAGCCAGCGGGCAGGCTGGGGAGGCCTCTAGAAGGGCCAGATCCTGCAGGAGGACCACATGTCCAAGAGGAACACCCCATGGGGTGAGTCTGGCGGTGAGCTGAACACAGGCCCTCTTCTCCAACTTTGGGGCCTCAGTAAGCCTGGCTTTAGTCAGTTCTGAGCCACGAAGGGGCTCCTCTAGTGCAGAGGCCTGTGGTGGCCCAGGTCTAGGGGAAGTCAGTCCCTCTGATCCCAGGGGGAGCTGGTGACTGGGTGCTCCAACCCTCTGATCCCAGGGGGAGCTGGTGACAGGGTGCTCCATCCCTCTGATCCCAGGGGGAGCCATCGACCTGGTGCTCACCCTCTGATCCCAAGGGGAGCCAGTGACCATGTGCTCAGTCCCTCTGATCCCAGGGGGAGACAGTGACCGGGTGCTCAGTCCCTCTAACTGAGAAGAAGCCAGCAGCTTGATGCACAGTCCCTGTAATCCCAGCTCTGGCAGCGACTCATCCCAGGGCCACACAGCAAGCCTCATACCGCACGCCTACAGGCATGCTCCCAGCAGCTCCCCCAGCGCCACGGTGATATGCTCACCTCCTCCCCCCCCCCGACTCCTGGCTCTCTTGCAACACTGCAGACTTGGGTAGGGAATGTGACCTATCACACCCACCAAAACCCCAATTAAGAGTTTTAAATTGAATTCATCAAACTTCAGTATAAAAGTCAATACACACCCATGATCAATATTTCAAATTTACTGACGCTGAATCCTTAGTCATTGAAATTCATGAACAAACTCCAAAAATATTATCACACCACCCTTACCATAGCCTCATCATCAACTGAACATCAAACAGCAGTGCAGAGACGTCAGGTCCTTGTGAGTCCTACAGGAGAAGTAACCCAGCTCATGTCATACTCAAGATCAGACCAGCTGCTCCGCATGGATCTCAGACTCCCCTGCACTCATGCCTCCTCGGAACGCTCTTCTCCCTGCTCGGGAAAACTGAGGGATCTTCAAGAAGAAATGCCAGGTTCCGACCGTGCTTCCGTTGAATCTTGTGGAACGTGGTGAGGATGGGCCGAGCCCAGTTTCCGTGTGTGCCCATGATGCTTTGCCTTAGAGCTCAGGCAGGCATGCAGGTGGGTGCAATGCCTGTGTCTCCACCAGCCCTGACTGCTGTGCCCGTCTCTGCAGATCCTGGGAAAGCCTCAATGGCTGGCACGGTGGACATAAAGGTGCCCCTCCCTCCCCAGGTGCATGCCCCGGGAATACCCACTCCCTGCCCACCTTCCCTACCACCGAACCTCTTCCAAGTGATATTTTAGAGGCTCCATCTATCATTTCAAGAACCTGCCCTGAGAGGCCCCTCTGCTATCCCTTGGCATCCTGACCCCTCACAGCCCGGTAAAGACCACCTCTCTGTAGGAGGGGCTGGGCTGCCCCTCCCTGCTTCTCCTCCACCTGTGTCCCCCCACCTGTGTCCCACCACCAGGCCCTTTACCCGCTCTTTACCCCACGAGTAAGCGTGCGTTGGTACCCACAGGGGCAAGGCTGATGGAGGGAGGTGAGGAGCCAGGAGGGCCCCAGCTGAGGCATCCAGCTTTCCCCTTGCAGGACCCTGCCTCAGTTTTCTCTCTGCTACACATAGAGAGCAGGCCTGGAAAGTGGATTCCTATGAGGGAACCTGACTGACACCAACGTGACACAGTTCTCAAGATAAGTCTTCATCTGCTTTGTAAGAGCCCCCCAAGCAGATGTGCAAACATTCTCCAGACAGTGAAACAGCAAAGCCTGAAGGTCCAGTGCACAGAGAAGGCCAAATGAGGTGAGGTGGCCCGAGATGGCACAGGGCAGCCAACAAGCAGAGAGGGGCAGGCGGGCCGGGAGGAGCAGCTATGACTGCAGGCCACCTGCAGGGCGGCGTGCCTTGCCTGGAAGGACTAGAGGATCTGTGCACACTCACAGGCTCCCAAGAAGAACCTGTGTGCAGACAGGCGCCACAGGTCCCCCCACACATCTCCCCCTCCAGCAGAGGCACCTCTTCCCAGCGAGGCTGTGGCCCTGCATTGACCACACTGAGCTCTCAGAGACATGCTGTAATTTTTGTTGGCAATTTTACATTTTACCAATGAACATAAGCAGGTTCCAGGGGGCGTGGCTGTGAGGACGCTACTGCTATCCTGACAGAGGCCCAGGCTCGCCTGCCATGCACCTGCTGCCCTGTTCCTTCTCCTGCCTGGAAGGCAGGCCAGACCTCCGGAGCTAGAGCAGCCACCTTGCCACATGAGAGTAGAAGTCTCAGCTAAGATGGTGACGTAGAAAAGGGGACAGAGTGTGGGTCTTTGTCCCATCTCTGAATGACCCCCTGATTTATGGCTCCCAGGGAAGGGAGCTTCTGCTGAACCCTTTTGCTGATGTCATACAGATGGAAGTGACCCTAACGGGTACCATCACCCATAGCAGAGGGTCACCAACAGGAACTGAGTGTGCATTGAGTCAAGGCAAGAAGCAGTTTAGCTGTTTAAGATTTTAAAATCAGCGTGTTTCCTGGATGTCAGGTTTTAACAAGCACAGTGTCATTCCGAAAGGTGGAACCTAATGGCACCAGGGACTGAAATGAGGCACCACCACGGTCCTAAATAGCCCTGCTCTCCAAGGACCAGGACGCTCATGGGTGCACCTGCCTCATCTGACTTTTCCTCCTGGGAGAGGCCTTGAGCTTTCTAGAAGCTCCCTTGACTTCCCTGGCCCACGCTTGCTTCAGCTCGTAGGCATGGGACGATGTTGGCAGGCTGCGTGTGCAGCAGTGACCCTCCTGTGATCTGCAGGGTCACCCCAGGCTCATGCCAGGCAGGAACTCTGTAGGGCCAGGGCTGAGCTCCCCCTCCCAGCATGGGCACTGCAGGACGTTTGCCCCATGTCTGCATCTGCAGCTCCCTATGGATGAAGTAACCCGCTCCCAGCTCACTCATGGAGGGGAGGTGCGGGTGGAAAGCACAACCCACAGACAGGTGCACAGAGCCGAGCGGGACAGAGAGGGGCCCAGGAGAACCTGCACCTGCTGGCTGGACCTCAGGAGTCCAGAAGCAGGTGGCGCCCACATGAGGGATGCCAGACAGTCCCCCAGGATGCAAGGCAGAGGGAGCAGCCCCAGGGACCTGCCCCATGCCTGCTGACTGTGCCACAGGAGTAACAGCCAGTGAATTGGCCACCGTGGTGAGAGGGCTCTTCAGCTAAGCTTCCTGAGTGCCCAGTGGTCACTCTGCATTCAGGGTGGCAGTCAGATGCTGTCAGGAGCTCTCAGAAGGTTGCCACATAGCCTCTAGAAACAAAGGCTGCCTTGCTACTGTGTCACCCCCAAGGCCACACAGCCTGGGCGCAGCTTGAGGGGTAGGCTGTGTGCACTTGGAGGCAGAGAGCACGGCACAAAACAGCCCTGAAGCTAACATCCCCAAAGAGCAGAGCAAAGCCAAAGAGGAAGTAAGGTCGTCAGCTGGAGAACACAGCACAGCCCGCCCGAGACCGCAAAGAGCTGATGGCTGAGCACAGGCCACCACCCCCGTCTCCTCCAACGGCAGGAAATCCAGATCTGATCTCTGATTTGCTACCTGCTTATCAACCACTGAACAGCACCTCCAACAAGACACTGTCCCCAGGGAGTGGACAGCACTCTGCCTCCGCCTGTGCAGCAGGAACAAGCTCCCTGCCCATCAGTACGACAGTGTCTGGTGTCCCTCTGCTACTCCAGTGGAGCTAACGCCCAAAGCCACCTGAATGTGGATGAAAGAAAGGGAGCTCACTGGAGAAAATGCCATGGAAATGCCCAGTGTCTATGGATCACAGAGCGTGGTAATGCCCAGCCTACATGGACACCCAGCGTGGAAATGCCTGGTGCCCTGGCATGCACACCGTGCCCTCAGGTCCCCTTGCTTTGAAAGGCATCAAGGGCAGGATAGTGCCCATCGTCTTTTGAAGTGTCCCTGTCATCAGTACCAATGCTGAAATAGAATAGCACCAAGGAACTCGGACCCTTGCTATTGCATGGACGCCTGCAGGAGGCTCAGACTGATCCCGTGAATCACGCGCTGTGCAGAAAGGAGAGGAATGATCTTTTCGATGTTGGATTTTCTTTCCAACCAGCTGGACATTCCTTCTCAAGCTAACACAATGCGTCAGCAGGTACTCTAAGTGGTGTGTGCTTGAAGGGCCTGTTTACTGGACGCACATCCACCCAGAGGCCAACAAAATCTGCACAGTAAAGTAATGGGTAGGCATCAGTGTTGTCCCCACAAAACCAAGGAAGCTGGTGCTCAGAGAGCTTTAGTAACCTTGCAAGTCACACAGCTATCCCAGCAGAGCCAGCACATAACGCCCAGCAAGTCTGGTCCCAGAGCCCAGGCTCTTAACTACTGGGTCATAAATTGACAGTCACCTGAACCTTGAAGTAAAATCTTGTAGTTATTTTTATCTTCAGCCAATGCAATCAAGCTCAGGGGCTCACATTGCAGGGTTGAGGGGGTCAAGAGAAATGAGGGAAGCCAGCCTGGTGGTGAGATAGAAAGGAGAGGCATCACTGTGAGGGCAGCCGGCAGCAAGACACAGCAGAGGCTGCGGGGTGGGGCAGGGCCAGCCAGTGTTGGCCCAGACCTGGATCCCCATGTGTGGCTTCCAAGCAACACAACCACAGACACGGGCAGGCCAGAGGAGCCATGCCCCAGCCCCCATGGCCTCTGCCCCAGAAGCTCCCCAAACTACAGCCTGGTGGGAAGAAGGACACCAGCGGTGATAAATAATTGGCAATGCTCTCGCTTCGTCACCAAGCATCTGCTTAGGCAGGACCGACCTGTTCCTGGGAGACCTGCTCCTAAACCCTGGACTCTGCCACGGTCCTGCTGTGAGGTGGAAAGTGACCTTGGGCTTCTGTTTATGAAGAACAGGACCCAGCCTCAGGACACCTGTCATCATCCATAATGAAGCAAAGGGAGCAGAACCTAATCCGCCCTAAATGCGCAGTGGTTAGCATTCACCGCAGCTGCTGATCACATTTCCAGAATGCCATTTCTCTTCCTGGCCTTTTGACCATGCTGCTTAATGAACTGAGACTCGGGAAACAATGGAGATCATTTAGGCTTAGAGCTTTCCAGCCCCACGTCCACCTTGAAGAGAATGGCACCCGGCAGACATGGCCCGTGGATTCCACTGATCACCACGCACCACGATGCCCCAGAAGGAGCCCGCTGGCCAAACCAGGTCTCACCCATTCTCCTAGGAGCACTCTGCAAGGTCAGAACATCGCCTGATCCAAAGGCAGGTCCACAGGCACTTCCTAGAGCTTCACTCCCAACCCGACAGCTAATCGCATGTGCTAATCACCAGGCTGGGTCCCAACACTAAGTGAGACACAAAGATCAGCTTACCAAATATCCACCTTTAAAGTCCCCCTCACAGTGCTGAGGATGAAACCTGGGGCCCCAAGCCTGGCTGGCGAGTGCTCTACTACCCAGTGACATCCCCAGCCCACCAACCCATTTTATTTTTTCTTTTGAGACAGGGTCTCACTAAGTTGCTGAGTCTGGCCTTGAACTTGCCATCCTCCCACCTCAGCCTCCTGACTCATGTCTTTGTTTTAAAGAAGAAATCTCGCACAGGTTCTCTGGGATTGTGAATTAGCCAGCAGTGGTGGCATTATTATGTTCTTTGATTATTTAAAAGAAAAAAAGAAAAAGCAGAGATGACTCCTTCATTCGTTGGAAGCCAGAAGTCCTTAAGTCAATTTGTATTTTTTCCCACTAAATTCCCATCACATATGCCTGAAGAGTGGGCCACCTGCGGTGACATGCACATCATTCCATCCTGGGTGTTATTCCTACCAGGCTAGCTGGGGGACCTTGAGGAAGCCACCTGCCCCTGGTGCCCCCATGTGTGAGCTGCAGCATCCCCTGGTGGCTGTGCCTGCAGCTGCAGGAACTGAGGCTGAGTGAGAGCCATGTGGGGGTCAAGAGTCACATCTGGCTAGTCTACACCCCCTAAGGCAATGCCAGCCGGGCTCCCGGAGAGCTGTGCAGACTGAGTGCTGAAGACATTCTCCTCTAGAGCAGCACAGTTTACATGGCTGAACTCCAACTCCTCAACCCAGACAACAGTGAGAATGCTGGTTTAAACTATTAAAATGCCTGGAGCGCATTGTTAAATACCTATTTCGCTATTTTCAAGTATTTTCAGTAAGTTCACCTCAGTAACAAAAGAGCAGTTTTTTTACCCATGAAAAACGTATCGAGCACATAATATACAAAAATGAACTCAAAATGGATCACCGGGCCCAAAGCAAAGACCAAGAGAGAAAAAGATCTCAAAGAAAACAGAAAATAATCTTTGTGATCTTCTGTTATGAGAAAATATTTTTTAGACACCAAAAGGAACTGATAAATTAGAGTTTGCCAAAACAAAGAGACAAAATGTCTACCCTTTGAAAGTGTAAGAAAAGTCAAGCCACAGAATGGGAAGGAATATTTGCAATTGGATGATCTGATGAAAAATTTGTGTCAAGAATATATAAAGAGCTCTCAAAATTCAATATCAAGATACAAACTACCTTAAAAAACAGCCGATAATTTCAATAGACACTTTGCCAAGTCAGAGGGTGAATAAGCAAAAACCTACAATGTCGTGGGCATCAGGGACACGCCACTGGCCTGGACGGGCCCTGTCCAGAGGCCTATGGAAGCAGCAGGACTCACAGGTGAAGACCGCCACATGCCAGCTGGCGACCTGAAGATAAAGATGTGCGTGCTGAGTACACATATATACACTATTTATTCACTTAGAAATCTCTTTTCACACACAGCACATGGGTAAATATCAGCCTTGGCATTTCAGGATCACCAGAAATTGTGAAATTCACTGGGTTCAAAGTCACGTCTTGGTGAGTCCACACCTTGCCCACGAGCTCACCAGGACCCGAGCAGCCTGGGCGCCAGAGGCTGACGGCCTGGCCCCCACCTCAGGGAACAGCAAGGGAACGTGTGCTCCCCCAGGACAAGATGGACAGACAGACCCAGGCAGGGCCCCACACCCAGACGCTGCTCTCCCATGCTGCAGAGGGAGGCTCCGGGCTCGAGACCCACCCAGCAGCACCCGCTGCACTAGCCTTCAATGCTGGCCACAGCTGTGGCCCTTCAGAGATGGGCAGCACCTCCCAGCCATGTGCGTGGCCCAGACAGCCCCCTCACATGACCCTGGGGAGGACACTGTACCCGAGGTCTCACTCCACAGAGCCTGGGTGACGCGCCCCCCTGTGCCCTGCGCTAGCCCACGGCACCCAGCTTACGTGCTCCTCTTAAGAAAGGCCTTGCCGATGCTTCCCAAGAAAGCTAGTGTGGACAGACACTGGCCTACGGACTCTGCACGGACAGCAGGGCCCCCTTGATCCAGGCCCGCCCCGGGAGGGCAGCCGGCCCCGGCAGCGAGGGACACAGCACCACCCGCGCCCACACGGCCGTCCCTGTCTCCCTCATGCACATGTCAGGATTTTCCTGAAGCAAATGTCCACCCTTCCAACCTCTGGGATCCCCTTGCTGTCCCCACAGCACCACACAGGGAAGGAGCCCTGGGAGACCCCCGTACCTCAGGCGCTGGCTGGCCCGGCTGTGCTTGTGGCCTGGGACACTGCCCGAGCCGTGGGCATGGCACTGCAGGTTGGTCCCATACTGTCCACATTCTTCCCACTGCCCAGCAACCTTTCTGCGTGTGCTTGGCGCCTCTTCAGCAGCACCAGTCCAGCAGACATGCCAGGGCACCGTGAGCACCTGGAACTACACACAGGCCAGCAGCTCGGGGACCACAGAGGAGCCCAGCTTTCCGCCTGGCCCACCTTCACATCCCCAGTGCTAAGTCTGCGCGTCCCCGGCACAGCGTGGATGGCGAATGGGACACTGACCTGGGCGATTCTAGACCCAGCCACAGCTACCACCGCATGGGTAACACCAGAAGCTTCCTCTCCAGGGGGGGAGACCCTGGCACGCTCCTGCCCCAATCGACCACAGGGGAGCTGTCGCTCCTCCCCAGGCCTGCGGTCTCTTGTGTGGCCCCTTGGTGCCGGAAGAGCACACAAGGCCAGCTCGGATGTGGGTGCTGGGCAGAGCCGACCTTGGCAGCGGCACAGGCTTGAGTATAGG
>PVHX01031622.1:0-14693 GCA_004024805.1 Geosciurus inauris | reverse complement strand
ATGCAGTTTTCATCACTAAATAGAATAAGAAGGATTCTTTCTGCCTGTCAAGAAAGCTCAAGAGAGTTGGTGAATTCCTGTTCTGGAAAGAAGTGCTCTTTGGATCTTTTAGAAAAGAGTCTGCCTGGGCTGAGGTTGTGGCTCAGTGGTAGAGTGCTTGCCTCACATGTGTGATGCACTGGGTTCAATTCTCAGTACCGCATATAAATAGATGAATAAAATTAAGGTCCATCAACAACTAAAAAAATACTTAAGAAAAAATAAAGAAAAGGGTCTGCCCTTTTCATTCCAACAATTGTAAGATACCAGTATAAAAATTTCTCTCAACAAAGACAACTTTATTATGCACAAACATAGACAAATAACTTCTGAAACAGATGCTTCATTTGTAAAACAGGAGATCATTATGTCTCATTTCAGAGCTATGACACTCATATGAGAGCACAAAAACTTGAGGAACATTTATTGAACAGAAAAATATTGTGTCAACGCCAATAGAAAAGTCAGATAATTTCAATAAAACATGTCAGATGTCAAAGACAATGGAAGGGTGGCAGCACCAGGAATTTCTCTTTCCACTGAAACAAATAATTATATGGCAGGAAGTGTCTGAAGCAACTCTTTTTTAAAGTTCTAAAGTCTAATCAAACACTTGCAACATATACAGGAGCTCTTGGTGAAAAGGAGAGTGGGAAATTTGGGATGAATTTAAATTTCTGGATTTTACAAGTCCCCTAATATAGAGGGATCTGAGGAATTCTGTCTGATTCACTTAGCAAGAGAAGTTTGCACTAGCACTGCCCCTGCCAGAACAAAATGATGGGTTTACCTTGGCAAAAAACTGCGTTTCCGCCTTGGCTGGAAAAAAGTATACTCTGTCAAAGAAATGTAGAACCTAAGAAAGCCAGGACAATAAGCATTTTCTCAGCCTGCATGAGAAACAAAGATTCTTTATCCTTGGATTCAAACAAATGACGATGAACTTCAGAAAGCTTCTTGAATGTCCTCAGGAGTTAGAGCAGCTAGAGTTACTTCTAGACTAGGACTAAGCGGTCTTCTATTCTGAAGTTCTATACTTAAGTGGCTGTGAGACAGAATCTCCATAATTACAAAGAAACTGTAGGGGATGAGAAAACTGCTTCCTAAGGATGAGGGTTGGAATTCCTGACCCATGTTCAAAATTTGAAAGAGCTTCATTCATGTTCCCTGGAGTCAGAATGACACAGCCTGGTTTCTGTCTGACATACACCTGGTTTTTTCTCATGTAATCAGAAAAATTGAATCTGAAGTTGATCCTGCCAGCATGTACAAAAGGAAGCTGGCTGGCTGTGGAGTAGAAGTAGCACTTCTATCTCCTGCAAAAAAAAAAAAAAAGTTTATGATACCCATAGGGAACTAATAGACTCAGAAAGAGTATGGTAGGCTTTTTCTCTAACAACTTAGGGAGGGACAAATCCCTGCATCAAGTAAATGACTAAGAGTTTCAAAAAGCTTGTCTTATGTCCCCTGGAGTTTGAAAACCACAGGAATTAGTGTCTTACTCATAAAAATGAAGACAACAACTTGGATTGGAGCTTTCCTGGTCAGAAGTTCTAGGAAGAGGTCTGACCTGAGAGTATACTGCACTTTACCCACATGTGCAAGAAATGGCTGTTTCCTAAGGAAGACATGTGGATGCTATGATAGCTATATGGCTGGAGACTGTATTAAAGGAAAATACTCAAAAGGATCACCCTAGAGGGACAGAGAGAGCCCCACAGAAATGTGGCCCAAAGTCCTAGAAGTTAAAAAAAGAGTCTTGTAGGTGTATCAAAATCAGAAATTTGAAGTGTCTCAAGGAAACTGAATATGAGATCAATAGCTCAGGATTCCCTCCATATGGTAGGGTCCTAAATACTCATTAAAACTTTCCCTTCCATGCAAAAGGGTTTGACCTTCTCCCACTATCCCCTCAGTACCAGTCCTCCTCTAAAGAGATAAGAAAGACAAAGTAGTAAAAAGAGAATACATGAAAAAAAGAAAGGTAAAAGGGGCCGACTCGATCCATCCCACATGCACATGCATATACTCCATAATACAGAATTATAAAAGTCATTAAGTTTGATTTGGATTGATAAAAAGTTCTCAATGTTAAGAATAGGTTTTAGATTATTTTACTGTATGAGTTTCTACTTCCTTGGAAATAAACAAAGTATCTGTGGGGTTTTAAAAGCATCTAGACAATTGTGGGCATTCCTGAGTTTTCTAGACAAACATGGAATGAACCAAACTTCAAAGCAATTCTTAAACATACAGAGAAAAAGACACTTTCTCTTTGCCCTCATGTAAACAAGCTCAACAATAATACAATTGCAGACACAATGGACAAATTCCTATTGAAATAAGCTCCAGAGGAACTGGAGAGCCAAGTTGCATCAGAACGGGAGCTGCAGGAGAGTAATCCATTCTGGACTAACTGAGAGCCCAAGACAGGAGATTATGACTAATTGGGACTGCACAGCTATGTACAAGGCGAAGGTGCTGGGGTTTTTCTCACATGGCCTCAAAAATATGAAATACACACGCTTGTAATTCCAGCAGCTTGGGAGGCTGAGACAAGAGGATCACAAGTTCAAAGCCAACCTCGGCAAAAGCAAGGCACTAAGCAACTCAGTGAGATCCTGTCTCTAAATAAAATACAAAATAGGGCTGGGGATATGGCTCAGTGGTCAAGTGCCCCTGAGTTCAATCCCTGGTATTCCCCTCAAAAAAATATATGAAATACAGTTCCTCCCTGATAAAACCGACTACTCCCAAGATACATCCTTAAAGGCAGGGGGAAACTTCACACTGGATATAATAGAATATTAAAAGTACCTACTACAAAACTGGAATCTGAAGGAAGTCTCACATGCAGTGAGTTCTTCATGTACTCTGCCATCTTACAGAATGACAGGATGAAGGAGTACTGCTTCATACACATTATGCCTCCCTCCCCTCATCCCATTGTCTTCCTGGATTTCTACCAATTGCTCCCATTTCTCTCTTCTCTCCTTCCCCTTTTACCTTCTATTTTACTTTGCCTAGGCTGAATGTAATATACAAAGAATTTAGTGATTCTCAGATAACAGGACTAATCATTCAAGGATAATCTACTATGGATGGCTAGATGGAATACTCATGGAATCCATTTCCACATCCTCATTTTTCATGTGTAAATTCCTAAATTATATCTATTTGAAAATGATAGTTAAACACACCTATATTCTCCTCCCTTCCTCTTTTTTATACTTTTAGTTGTAGATGGACACAATACCTTTATTTTATTTATTTTCTAATGTGGTGCTAAAGATTGAATCCAGTGTCTCACACATGCTAGGCAAGTGCTCTACCACTCAGCCACAACCCCAGCCCCCTTCCTCTTTTTTCTTTTTCTTTTTTTTTATTAGAGCTTTATAGTTATACATAATAATTGGGTTTTATCCCTTCCTTTTGACTAAAAACTTCTCCCATTTTGAGAGTCTAGTTTATTTTTTCCAAAATCATATTGTGAACTTAACACCACTATTAAAAGGAAGGGACAAATTCTACATCCCCTTTGAGTTAAGTAAATGACTAGAGGCTTCAGAAGGTTTGTTTTATATCCCTGAGAATTTGTAAAACACAAGGGTAATGTCTGTCACAAGTTAAGGCCTTGGGCTAGAGCTTCCCCTGCTAGAATGTACAATAAAAGGACTAGCTTAGGAATGAAGTGTTAATGCACCACAAACAGAAGTACTGTGTGTGCTTTCTAATGTACATGAATAGGTGTTATGATGGTGAGTGGCCTGAAATTGTATTAAATGAAAGTACCAAAGAGCTCTTGGAAAGAAAGGGAAGGGCACAACAGAGAGATGGTTCACAAAATCCAAGAAGGCAGGAAACTTTTTGTGACAATCAAGGAAGAGTATATAACCTGGAAAGTCTGAAGTGAACAGGATTTGGAACACATACCTACTCAGGGAAGAGACTCTGCAAAGGCTCCAAATGCCAGGACCATAAAGGACAAATAATCCCATATCATAAAGTAAGGTGATAGATCATCTTGCACAGAAATGGAACCAAATGCATTCTTTTGGAATTTTAACATTTTCTATCACAGATAATATAAAAGAGTTGTTATGGAAGAAGGCAGAAAGAATTTTGGGAAAGAACTGTCTATTGAGCATTTTATCCCCAGAAACATAGATCATCTCCTCCTCACTGCAAATTAAAAGCTTCAGAAACCTTGTCTGGTGCCCAGAAAGGTTGAAAGACACAAGAACTAGTGTCTGACTCAAACCAGTAAAATCAAGAGGCTGAGGGTAAAAGTGCCCCTGAACAAGGGAAAGTAACAGTTATACCTTTGACTGAACAGCAATTCCAACCTTTATGCAAGCAAGATCTTTGATTTCTAGGCTTGATATATGGACCCTGGGCAAAAGAGTAGTCTGATAATAACTTAAAAGGGATGTCAATCAAGAGAACCTGCTGAAAAAGCAAATGACTCCAAAAGAGGCGAAAGCCACAAAAGGTTTAGGAACTAAGTAGGAATCTAGTGATCTGTCAGATAAAAGGCAATTGATGCAACAAGGACATGAAGTCTAAAGCCCCTACAGAAAAATGAAAATGTTCCCATGAGAGACTGTACTCATTATTTTCTTCATATCTCAGAGTTCAAGATCTACATTCCAATCTAGCCAAGTATGTAGGCGTTATGGTTTAGATAGGAAGTATTCCCTAGTACCTGCTGGGAAAATGCTACGTTTGGAACAAAATGACTTTCATAATAATTTGCTATACTGGGAACTGAGCATCATTGTTCAATTCTCTTAAAAATTTTCCTTAAGAATTCAAGCCATCTTATCCAGGCATCATGGCACATACCTATAATCTCAGATACTTGGGAAACTGAGGCAGGAAGATTGCAAATTTTAGGCTGGCCTAGACAACTTAGCAAAACCCTGTCTCAGAAAAAAAAATGTAGAAAGGGCTGGGAATGTATCTCAGTGGTAGAATATTTGCCCAATATAGGCAAGGCCCTGGGTTCAATCTCCAGTACTGCAAAGAAAAAAAAAAGAATTCAAACCATATTCCCATGGCACCTACTGCCTGAGCATGACATGATTAGTGAAATTACAAGCCACAGGAAGTTCATAAATGCCCAGTATATTTTACTGTAAAGATGAGATCATTATTTAATTGGTCGTGGTGACTCTAAATGTAAGATGCAGTCCAAGTACAGTCTATGCTTGCATAGAATTCCCTAATTTGATGTACAACTGACCAGAGTTAGAAGTAGGTTTGTAGAGATTGTTGGAGAATTTCTAAGACATGTCCCTGGACAAATTGGATGCCTTTTGAGTAATCAGAGGTTTTAAGCCAAACAGGATCCTTATGTGAAGCAAGAAAAACATCCAGTACTGAACAAACTCATCATATGCAGTGGAAATTTTGTGGAAGCTTTTAAGCTACCACTTTTCTTAAACAAATTTGTCAACAGTTTCTAAGCATCAGCTTGTGTGTTTTCCAAGAACTATACTTTGAAGCTGGCTGTTTTTTTCTTTTTGGTTAACCTTCAAGCTCTGATTACTCAGATATTTGGCTGCTTACACAGAACAAATGGCATGGTGTCCTAAACACTTCCAATCAGAACAATGTCATGAAACAGTAGAAAAAGGCTCTGATGAGATTTCAGTCTTTTCCATGTCTCAGTCTAAAATAATAGTGAAAAACTAAGAGAGATTTAAGGTCACGAAAAGGCACTATGTTTAATATGTGTTGTAATCCAAGCCCTATGAAGTGAAATAGTCTCTGATCATAAGGATGTGATGGTATCTAAGGAATTCATTAGTATGTCCATGACTGAAAAAACAGGCTCCCAATTCCAGACTTAGTAACCATTACAATACATGGAAGTGCAGGAGCAAGGACTGGTACAGTAATGAAGTTGAGGCAATTCACTCTGAGGAATAAAATAACATCAGCATTTTTCACCAGCCACCTCTTGGTTCTACAGGTGAATCTTGAATCTCTTTAAGCACGTCTGTCACCATTTAATTTGTTGATCAATATAGGGACTACTTTTGTCCCCTACTCCCAATGTAGTATCCTTCCATGGTTTACTGATACCTCATGCCTGGGTTTGGGAAACTTGGAGGACACCTGCTTATCCACTAGTTCTGCTCCCACTGTTCTAGTCACAGTATTTCCCCATTGGGAATATCCTTTACAATCAAGAGAATAATTGCATATACTTAAAACACCTCCTTCCATAATACACTACCAGTATCCATTATGGTTTGCATATATATTCATCCCATATTCCATCAGTATTGGTTCCATGTACAACCACCTTACAAGTTCTGTATTCTCCATGTGGATAGGTGGACTTTGAGAAAGTGAATGTAGAAAATGTGCTCTCCAGCTAGGGGGATAGTTCAGTGGTTAAGCTCTTGCCTAACATGCACAAAGTCCTGAGTTAGACCCCTAGAACCACAAAAAAGAAAAATATTCTCCACACTGCAAAGCTATGGATACATATTACTTTACCCTTGCTTTAAGCAAATAATCAAGCTTTAAAAAGCTTGTCTTACATCCAGAGCAATTAATGTCTGGCACACAGAGTAGACTATGTACCTTTAGCTCAAGCTGGACCCATATGAAAAAGAAAAGTAAGAGGGCAAGGTTAAATGTAAACTGCATTTTTTGACAACATTGAGAAGAAAGTACACTGGTTTCCAAAGTTCACGTGTGCACCATGCTCAGTGGCCTGACATTATATTATTATATTAAAATAAATGCACTAGAGAAAATCCCTTGGAAAGGAAAAAAGGAACACAACAAAAGGGTTGATCACAGAATCCTATGGGACAGGGAAAATTGAGTAGCCAGTCAATGAGAAAGTCTCCAATGCTTATATTGAATGGGATATCAAACACACTTTCAGGTAAAACATTTTGCATAGATTTTCTTTGGAGTTAAATTGTGTCCTCCAAAATTCATATGTTGAAGTCCTAATATCCAGTATCTCAGAATATGACCTTGTGTAGGAATAAGGTCTTATGTAAATAAGCAAGTTAATCTTATTACAGCGGTATTAGGATTTGAATCTGGAACATCCCCCCAAAAGCTCATGTTTTAGGCAATACAGCAATGTTTAGAAGTGAAACTTTAAAGAAATAATTGGGTCATGAGGGCTCTGACATCATTGATAATTTAATCCATTTGATAGATTAATGATCTGGGTGGTAAGTATAGGCAGGCAGGGCATAGATGGAAGAAGGTCACTGGAGGCGTGGCTTTGGGGACTATATCTATCCTTGATCTCTTCCTCTCTCTTCCTGGCTACCATGAAATGAGCAGCTTTCTTCTGCCATGCCCTTCCACCATGATGTTCTGCCTCACCTCAGGCCTGAAGAAATGGAGCCAGCTGACCATGGACTGAGACCTCTGAAACCATGAGCCAAAATAAACTTTTCCTTCTCTAAGTTGCTTGTGTCAGATATTTTGGACACAGTGACAAAAAAAAACTGAAAAACACAGAAGGCCTATTCTAGCATTACTGTTATGCTTATAAAAAGAAGAGATTTCTTTTTTTTTAATATTTTTTTTGGTTGTAGATGGACGCAATATCTTTATTTATTTTTATGTGGTGCTGAGGATCGAACCCAGTGCCTCAGGCATGCGAGGCAAGCGTTCTACCGCTGAGCCACAGCCCCAGCCTGAAAAGAAGAGATTTCAACATAAACATCTGTACAGGGAAAATTCCATGTAAACATGAAAACAGTCATTTACAAGCCAAAAAGAAAATCAGGAAAAGATTCTCCTTCATAGCACTTACAAAGAACCATCCTGCCAACACCTTGATTTCTAATTCCGGAACTATGAGACAATCTATTTCTATATATTAAGCCACCCAATTTCTGGTACTTTGTTAGGACACCATTAGAAAACTAATGTAGAATCCAAAGGCCAAGAAAAAAATGTCCACTGTGCTCAGATTATAAAATGAGGTTCTAAGTAAACTTATAAATTAATGGACCCAAACAGATTCTGCAGGTATGAGTGCATCATATACCACAGATATATAAGTCAGGGTAGAAGGAAATAATTTTGAGGGGGAGTTGACAGTATGTTACGTATTTTCTTCTTAGAACTGAATCTAGGTCTCCTCAAACTCCCCAATTGCATCACTTAAATGGATGATACCCACCAGGAAACTGCCACATTTAGATCCAAATTGACTTCCTTCAAGCCTGCGCTCCACTGGGAGTTGAACATTGATGTTCACTTCTACTTTATAATTTTTATGATTTTATGCATCAGTTAAAATAGATTTTATTTTTAAAATGAAACAAAACTTACTTTAAAAAGTAATATAAAATAATATTTTTTAAAATGTGGCCAGGAGCATAGCATGATATTCACTGAAGTGGATTTAAAATTTTTAAATTAACACATATTAATTGTACAAATTTATGGGTGTCATTTCCATGTCTGTATATATCATGCTTTGATCATTTCTACCTTCCCTTCTACTCTGAAGTCATCTTTTTCTTAATTAATTTCCATATATGAGAGAAAACATGATACTTTTCTTTCAGTGTCTGGCATATTTTGTTTAACATGATGTCCTCCAGTTCCATCCATTTTACCACAAGTGACAGGATTTCATTCTTCTTTGTGGCTGAATAATATTCATTGTGTGTATATACCATATATTTTAAATCTGTTGAGGAACACTTAGGCTGGTTCCATATTTTGGCTACTGAGGATAGTGCCACAATAAACATGGGTATGCAGGTATCTCTTTTCTATGCTGACTCCATTCTTTTCAGGTATATACCCAGAAATGATAAAGCTAGATCATATGGTAGTTCTATTTTTAGTTTTTGAGGAAAATGCATACTGTTTTCCATCATGGCTATACTAGTTTACATTCATACCAAAAGTGTATAAGTATTCCTTTTATTCCATGTCCTCATTAGCATTTGTAATTTTTTGGTTTTAGTTTTTTGAGGGGAGGGTGTTTTTGGTGTGGTGGTTGTGTTTTGGGGGACTTTTTCTATTTCTCTTTTTTATTAGTTCTTTTTAGTTATACATAACATTAAGATTCATTTTGACATAATTATAAAAGCACGGAAAATAATTTGTTCTAATTCAGTCCCCAGTACTTCTCCCTTCCTCCATCCCTTCCCTCCACTCTACTGATCTTTATGCTATTTACTTATAGTTTTTTTTAAATTAGTGTCTTGTGGATATACATGATGATGAGATTCACTGGTATATTCATATATGTACATAGGAAAGTTAAGTCATATTCATTCCACTGTCTTTCCCTATCCCATCCCTTCTTCAATCATTTCATTCCCCTTCCTCTACTCCACTGGTCTTTCTTCTATTTTTTTATCCGCCACTCCTTATTTTGGGTTAGCTTCTGCATATCATGTTTTGTTGCATAGAACCCAGATGGCCATGACTCTAAACTGAATAGGATATGTCTGGTCAGCTAGTTGATGCCACTGAATTTCATTCTCAGTCAGTCCAAATCCATGCATATCACAAGGGGCAGTAGATAACATCTTCTACCACATACTCAGAAATAGGATCATCTGGGCTTCCCAAAACCAGGACCCAGTCCAAGATCACTGTTACCCTGTGAGCACCTTTCTAGGAGTCTGTGAAAATATAAGGAGGTACATTTGGGAGATGTTTTCCAGAGCAAGCATCATATCCTCTAACTCCTCCCACTGAGCAATATTCCTTTTACATGATTAGGGCTAAGCAATTTTCTTCAGGATTATATAGATTCCACAGTCTATTATAAGCCATCTACTTAATTCTTCATGTGTATCTATCTCAAGGACCTGGGTTTACTAATATCACCAAGAAGACTAAAGGCTAGGGGTATAGCTAGATGGTATAACATGCTTAGCATGTGCAAGGCCCTGGGTTCAATATCCAACAGAGAAAAAGAGAAGAAGGCAGTCACATATGGAAGGTGACTAAACACTTTTTCATCACTGCAACCAAAATACCTGACAAGAACAATTTGAAGGAGTTTTCAAAAAGTTTATTTTGGTTCATGGTTTCAGTGGTTCAGTCCATGATCAGTCAGCTTCATTGCTCTGGGCCTGAGGTGAAGCAGAATATGATGGCAGAAGGGCATGGTGGAGGGAAGCTGCTCAGGCCATAGCAGCCAGGAAACACAGCAGAAGAACCAGGGGAAAAATATATATTCCTGAAGGCACACCTCCAAGTGACCTACTTCCTCCAGTCATACCCTATCTGCCTATAGTTATCCCATGTTCAGTAGTTCTTTCGCATTATTAATCCATCAAATGGATCAATCCACTGATAGGTTACAGCTCTCATAATATAATCATTTTACCTGCTGCATTAACACAGGAGCTTTGAGGGGATATCTCATAGTAAGACCATAGCACCCTGAAACACCATTAATGCCTGATCCTTACTCCTTAAATATACCATTTACAAATCAGTATTTAGAGCAATATTCACTTTATTGGTGTTCTCTTTGGGGATCTATCTGTAATAGGGAAGCCAGAGTTTAACACCTACTCTTGGCTTGTTACTCTCTCACAGCTCAGCAACACCCACAAACAAGCAGTAATAGTCTCTCAAATGTGGCATAACAGGTGGTAGTTTCAGAGTAGTGCCCCCAAAATTCTAAATATGCCATTGACTAGTGTCCACATCTGTTTACCACAAGTTCCAGTCTGCATAAATGTCAGTCACTAACAATTTAGCAGTCAAATGGGCTGCACAGAGCCTCCAATCTATGCAATGAACTCAGTGACAAGGATGATATCTGGAAGGACAAAGTACTGGGAGGTATACTTGCAACACGGCACAGAGACTATGAAGTATTCTTGATTTTTTCATGAACCAAATGAAGCTATTGTAGGATGGAATAGTCTACTTGTGCCTTTATCAGTGTTAGGACATCTTTCATGTATTGCACATTCTGGAATTCTACTCTGCTTTACTGATACCACATGGCTGGACTGGGGAATCCTAGTGGGCTCCCAGTTACCCATTCAACCTACTACTACTGTTCTAATCATGGCATTTCCCCATAAAGAACATCCCTTATAAGTGAATTACACATCCTAACACAACTCTTCCAATAGTACATTCAGCAATTACAATATCTTGCCCGGGAAAGTTCAAAAACATGTCAATCTAGTGTCCAATATGAGGTTTATTTCCAAATCCAAAGTAAAATATTGGCTGTGTCCATGGGGGGGGGTCTAACCAGCACAGTGATTTGTGCTACAGGATATTGAAGCCATAAAGCAGTTTAGTTCCTTTGAGTGTCATTATATCCTCATCACACATGATGAGCATATGAGGCCTCCAATTCCTGATACATGAGGAGCTTCAAATATTCCCCTAAAGCTCTTTGTTCTTGAAAGAAGAAAGGACTGGATAGAAAGGTAGTGTTTAAGGCACTAAACCAATTACTTTCAGAATAGTCCAAACCTCAGCAATAGGTACTAGGTCTTCCAGATCCCCCAACTGCCATTAGTAAAGCAGACAGTGCTAACTCGCTTGGAACATGAGGCCTATCATAGACAACTTAGTGATCATCACTCTTTGTCCTCCAGCACAACTGGCAGAGTTCCCTCAACTTCTAGTCAAGTTGCCAAGCACATATATTTTCACTGAGCATTTAGCCAAACTTACTACTCACTATATCAACAGATTTCAATACTTTTCTCCATAACTGTCTGTCCTCTTTCACCAGTTAATCAATGAGATCTGTTACTTCCTCCAGGATCCTATACCATATGGCTAGTTGACCTGCAGATTCATTCCTATATTACTCAAAAAAGGCATTGCGCCTTTATCAGCTTCCAGGAAGAGATAGTTTAAAATCCCATAACAATGACTCTAGAGGCTAAGGCAGGAGGAAATTGCAAGTTCAAGGCTAGCCTTGGCAAATTAGAAAAGCACTCAACAACTTAGCAAGATCCTGCCTCAAAATAAACAAATAAAAATGGCTAGGGATATAGCTTAGTGGTAAAGCACTCTTTGGTTCAAACCTCAGTATCCCCAAAAACATCCCATAAAATCAATCTCTTAAAACCAGGTAGGGCAAAGCCCCATGTAGTTTTACCTTTAGATTAAAAGAAACAGGCAAACCTCCCAGTAGTTTTGTGATAGGAGCAAGGTTTCTCTAGTAAATATAAAATTCT
Organism: Geosciurus inauris; assembly: GCA_004024805.1. Taxonomy (NCBI): domain Eukaryota; kingdom Metazoa; phylum Chordata; class Mammalia; order Rodentia; family Sciuridae; genus Geosciurus; species Geosciurus inauris. Next base: position 2,472 of record PVHX01031622.1, on the reverse strand, counting down.
TTAGTTTGCAGAATACAGGAGCAGTTTTTGGCACACAGAATTCAATGAGTGAACTCACATACATTATTTCAAAGTAACTGAAAGTTAAACCTTATATTTTGTTGGAGATTATATGTGTCCCTCACTGGTGGACATCCAAGGACAGAGAGATTGACACCTTCAAATTATCAATCAACAAGAAACATTATACAATGAAACTTTGGACATAAGAGAACTTTTTTCTCCTAAACTATAGGAAAATTCACATTTCAAACATATATACAATACTAATTACACATTATTACACAGTGAATACAATGAATAAGGTCAGAGGATCCTTATAACAAAATCCCTTGTCATTCTGTATCTTTTCCCTGAATGTTCTCTTAGCTGCATTTAGTTATTTATTACAGAAACATAACCCAGAGATATTTTTACAAACACTGTAACACCAGCTTCTAGGATACCATCCATTCTCCTTGGCTGGACAGATAGTTTTGCACATTCACTTGGCCACACCAGGCCTAAAAAATGCATATTTATCAATAACTAGGCATCAAATTTCTAGGTATTTTTAATCCTACCTCTTATCACCTACCTTTCCTAGCTATTATACTACAGATAGTGCACAATATCAGATCCTAGAGAATCTACCTTACCCCTAACTTGGCCAACACATCTTGGAAGAGTTTGAAAAATGGGAGGACCATTATGACAATTCCAGCCTGTAACAAAGGATATGATACCCAAATTCAGAGAGCCTTAGCTCTCACAATATGGCCCTCTCTGCCCTTCTAGATTTTAGAAACTTTCATGTCTTCTGACTTGCCCTTTTCTGTTCTACCAGTGAGTCTCTTCTCATCCAATAAGCTAGCCCCTACAATCCCAGGTGCCATAGATCTCAGTTGCCTTATTCATCCTAACATGGAACAGGCAACTCTTTAGTGTGGGGACCCTATCCTCCTCTAGCCCATGAATGGGACAGAGTATGTGCTATCAGATACCGCTAGCCAGAAACCTGGCCATCATGACCTCTCTCTAATATAAGGGCATCATACATTTATTGGTCATATGTTTAAGGCCAAATTTGTTATCTTTTTCATAGGGATATGCAAGGTAGAGGATACGTCCCAACTCATGGTTCTAGCAAAAATATAAACCACCACATTTACAATTAGACAATTTTAACATTAAAAAGACAGCATTAACTGAATTAGAGTAAATTATATTCCATGCTTTTATAATTATTATGCCAAAATGAATCCTGGGTTATGTATAACTAAAAAGAACCAATTTAAAAAGAAAAAGAAAAAGACAGCATTGAAAAAGGAACAAGTCAAAACTGCCATTTCCCCATGATCTTTGTGCCACACACCAGAGAAGACATACAGTAAGAAAAGTAATAAAAATTACTTCAATAGAATACTCTTGTGGAGGAACCACTTCTAGACTTGAACTTAGTGGTTTTCTATTCACAGCTATATACTCAAGTGAGAGCAGAAATCTCCATATCTCAGTAGACCCTGAAGGAAAACAGCTTCATTAGGATGAAGGTTGAAAGGACTGATCCATGTTTATATATATATCAGAAATATATACATTTATATTTATATTCCCTGGAGTTAAGAATGACACAAGCATGGTATCTGACTTTGGTAGTTAGAAAGGTAAAGACAGAGGTGCTTCTGCCAGAAAGCACAAAAGGAGGCTGCCTGGGAAGATATCTGCACTTCCATCAGCTGCAGAACAAAGAGCTAGGTTTGCCAAGATGAACCTGTGGACTCTGAAAAAAATAATATAGGGGCTGGGATTGTGGCTCAGTGGTAGAGCGCTTGCCTCGCATGCGTGAGGCACTGGGTTCGATCCTCAGCACCACATAAAAATAAATAAAGATATTGTGTGTCCATCTACAACTAAAAAAATTTTTTTAAAAAGAATATAGTGGGTATTTTCTCTATCATCATGAGGGAGGAATGATTTCTGATATGCAATGGTATAGCCACTGCAGAAAACACCTCAGCAGGTCTCCTAAAATCAAACAGAATTACCACATGACCCTGCAATTCCAGTACAAGGTATACCCAAGACAACTGAATATATGTTCATACAAAAACTTATCCTCAAATGTTCATAGCTGCATTATTCACAATGCTAAAATTGGAATCAAATGTCCATTAGTTAATTAAGGGATAAAAGAAATGGTAATTTAATAGAATATTATTCACACATAAAAAGAGTGGCAGATTGGTACCTATTGCAACATAGATGGACTCTGAAAACAATTATGCTAGATGAAAGAAGCCATTTGCAAATGATGACATGTTGCATAATTCCATGTACAGAAAATGCCTACAATAGGCAATATCACAGACCTAGAAAATAAATTAGTAGTTGTGAGATAATGGGGAAAAGGGGGAACTGAAAGTGACTGCTGAGAGGAATGGAGTACCATTTCTTGTGACAGAAATATTCTGGAATAAGACAGTGGTGATT
>PVHX01031621.1:0-14694 GCA_004024805.1 Geosciurus inauris | reverse complement strand
CAATGTTTATAGCAGCACAATTCACAATTGCAAAACTGTGGAAGCAACCCAGATGTCCTTCAATAGATGAATGGATAAAGAAACTGTGGTACATATACACAATGGAATATTATTCAGCAATAAAAGAGAATAAAATTATGGCATTTGCAGGCAAATGGATGGAATTGGAAAGCATTATGCTAAGTGAAGTAAGCCAATTTCAAAAATCCAAATGCAGAATGTTCTCTTTGATTAGTGGATGCTGATATATAAAGGGGGTGGGAACAGGAAACATAAGAGAAATGGAAGAACTCTGGATGCGGCATGGGGGAAGTAGAGGGTGGGAAAGGGGAATGGGTATAGTAAAGATGGTTGATTGAGATCGTCATCACTACCCTTGGTGCATGTATGAAGACACAATTGGTGTGAATTTATCTGATTTGCAACCAGAGAAATGGAAAAACTGAGCTCTATATATGCACTATGACTTGATGCAATTAAATAATCTAAGTAAAAAAGTAACAAAAAAACCCTCAAGTTTTCTAAGCAAGTTTCTAGCTTACTTAAATTTAATGACCTGTGTGATATTTGTCATGTGTGTTGGAAAAAGTTCAAATATTAAGTACTTTGACTTTAGAAATATTTTCTATCTTCTATTTATTTATGTAAGCAAGATTTTTTGGGAGGAAATCCAATTAATCAAAACAGTCAAATTGATATTAAAACTTTTCTCATTCTAGCATGACATAACATTCATCTAAGAATGTATCGTTAAAAGATATGAAAATCTAACATTTTATATCATTAATTTTTCAAAATTATAATTTCAATCAAATGAGGAATGTTAAATATGATAACAGAATCCAGTAACATTTTATAATTTGGAATCTAATAAATACTGGAAATTATATACAGTCTTTATAAGTATATTTTGTATTATTATAATACTATATATATAATGAGAATGTGTATATAAATATGTAAATTTATATATACACATATTTAGCTATATATAATTTTGTTACTATGTATCATATTAGAAGAGTAAATAAGCTTTCAAGCATAGTAATAGATTATATTACTATAATGTTTGTGTGAAGGGGCCGGGATTTGGGCCTGTGTGTGCCTAGCACGGTAAAGCCCTGGGTTCAATCCTCAAAGTAAAACAAAACAAAAATTGTGGGGGAGATGAAGGAAAAAGTAAAACAACAAGGAAAAAAATAACATGATACATAAAGAAATTCTAAATGTCTATGTATTTTGTCAGGGTTGATAATGAGTTTCAGATCTCCATGTAAGTAATAATCATTTGGCAGTGCTTAACACTGCAATTTTATAATTTTATGGTAAAATATCAATATTGATTAAATATTGATATATATGACATATAACATGTAACAGATTGAGGAAGTCACACAGGATTGGGAATGTAGCTCAGTGGTACAAGTATAGTTACAATGATTTAAGTTCTTAATCACTGAGATTAAGAACTTAAATCATATAAAGTAACTATAAAGTATGAAGAAGTAACTGAGATGTCATTTTTAATAATAGGAAGAATATTAATTTTAAAATTATTTTAGTGGTGTTTCAATAAAAAATTGTAGAAATAAAGTTTTTTCCCTTCATACTTATTAATTTTCAAGTCATTTCTGCAAATGAACCTTAAAAATCAGATTTTAATTATTCCAATCCTGTCAACATATTTTAGTAGAACTACACTAATCTTAGACTTAATAGGAAATACCAGATATATTTCCATTATTAATACTTTCTTCCCAGGCACATATTAGTAATTTCCATTTATTTGTAGTTTTACATCTTCTCACATTTGTGTTTTTCTTTGTTCCCTCCCTATCTTTCTTTCTCTTTCTTTTTATTTATTTCTTATTTTCAGTATTGGAGTCACCAAACCCAGAGCCTTGTACCACTGAGCTACATTCCCAATCCTGTGTGACTTCCTCAATTTGTTATATGTCATTTAATCTTTATTTTTAAGTAGTTTGAATTTTCCTTTTCTCTTGTTGGAGATTATTTATCTTCTCAATTTATTTGAGAACATATAGAAGAATATTATTTTTATATGTTTATTTTGAAAATTTACCAACATTTGAATATCTTATTATCCTAGCATTGTTCTGTTTATTGTGTTAGGTTTTTTAGTCAAAGATGATATATAATATGACCAGATACTGACATTTTTTTCCTTTTTAATAATTATATAATTTACCTCTTTTTTTTACTGTATTGGATAGGGATTCTAAGCTAATATTAAATGGTTGCTGCTTGTTTTTGTTTTACTACTAATAGGTCTCCATTTCCTTTTATGTTTTTATCAAGTACTTTTAATTGAGAATAAATGTAGGGCTCTTCCAGAATCATTATGAGCCTTAGTACACTTACTTTCCTCAAACTGTCGGTGTTTCAAGTTATGATAATATGTCTCTAACAATAAACCAGGTCTTAGTTGTCCTTTTGGTTCTGAATGAATGGTTATGCTATTATATTGTTTTACTATGTTTAACATTGCAGAATCTAAATTGCAAGTGAAGTTCTGAAAATTTTTTTTTTTTTTTTGTTACTGGGATTACCTGGGGGCTCTTTCATCACTAAGCTAACCAGTCCTTTCTGTTTTTTAATTTGAGACAGAGTCTCACTGAGTTGCTTAGGGCCTCATTAAGTTGCTGAGGCTAGCCTTGAACTTGTGATCCTCCTGTCTCAGCCTCCTCTGTCCACTAAGATTATAGGTGTCCACCATCTTATCTAGCTGTCTGAATATATTTTTGTGCACTGAATGTCAGGTTCTATTTTTAGTTAGTAAAATAATGTTGCAAACTGATCATTTGTTTTCCTCCTGATTTTGTAAAAAGTTGAACTAATTAGTAATTATAGTTTTCATACAATTTTTTTTTTTTTTTTTTTTTTTTTGGTACTGGAGATTGAACTCAGGGGCACTCGACCACGAAGCCACATCCCCAGCCCTATTTTGTGTTTTTTTTTAATGTAGAGACAGGGTGTCATTGAGTTGCTTAGCACCTTTCCATTGCTGAGGCTGGCTTTGAACTCTCCTGTCTCAGCCTCCCTAAGTGCTGGGATTACAGGCTTGCGCCACTGCACCGGGCTTTTCATACAGTTTTAAAAACAGATTCGAAAGCAACTATATCTGGATCTGCTTCAGACAGGTGCAGAATTTAACAACTTCTTTAATTATTTCCTTTGAACATACTTTTATTGATATTTTCCAAGAATGTGTTTTGGGGTATATTTTTAAATTCTTGATATTGTTCAACTCATCTATTGAATTATTTTTTTTTCTTTTTTGGGTACTAGGAATTGAACTCAGGGGCATTCTACCACTGAGCCACATCCCCATCCCTATTTTTTATTGTATTTAGAGATGGGGTCTCACTGAGTTACTTAGCACCTTGCTTTTGCTGAGGCTCACTTTGAACTCGTGATCCTCCTGTTTCAGCCTACTGAGCCACTTGAATTACAGGCATGTGACATCGCGCCCAGCTTTGCATGAAATTTTTGCAGCAAATTTACTAATTCCTTACATGTGGACTTACTTTTAGTCTTCTATAGTGTAGAAGGTTTGGTAGATTTTCATGCTTATTTAATATGTTTTCATTAGATGATATATTGGCTATGTGAATTTCCCTATGACTCAATTTGTCAGCATTATATTTTTCTAATGGCTAAGTTACTACACAATTGGGAATAACCATAAGCTGCTGTTTGTGATGAATTGAGAAGAAGTTCTAGAAATTTGAGGATCTCTTCTGACAAGGAAGGAGGATCCACACATTTGGTTGATCAATTAGAATTATTCACCTTCTTTTCTCTGCTATAAACTTCTGTAATTCTGGCTTGGCATATCTTGTTAGTTCTTCAGTATTCTCATTTTCACTCCTCTTCCATTTAAAATTATCTTTCTGGCCAGGTGTAGTGGTATACAAGTTCAAGGCCAAACTAGAAAATATAGTGAAATCCTGTCTCAAAAGTTAAAAAGGCTCAGTGGTTCATGCCTAAGAATTACCAAAAAAGTTTTTAAATGAAATTATTTTTTGATCCAACTTATTTTAAGTTTACAGGAAACATTTACAGAAATGAACACTGTTTCTCTTTTCCAATTCACACCATTTCTACTGACTTTTATTAATTAGCTCTCTTGGTTTTCATAATATTACTGAAGGATAACTATTTGCATCTTGTTTTACAAATGAGGAATTAGGCATATAAGAAATAACAAAAAATGTTTAACACCACACTGTGAGTGTGTACTTTAAAAGCAAGGGCTATTTATAGGTGTTATGTTATTTCATAGAATAACACCTAGCTACCTAGTCAAGTGAAAAAAGAAATTGAAAGAAACTCAATACAAAGAGAAATTTCTGAATAATTACTTGAATATCAAGTGTTATTCAAGAGTTAATAATTACAAGAACATTAAGAGTCCATAAAAAATAAAATATGGTATATATACATAATTCAGCCTTAAAAAAAGATTAAATTATGGCATTTGCTAGTAAGTGGATAGAAGTGGAGAACATAGGGTTAAATGAAGTAAGCAAGATTCAGAAAGTCAAGAGTCAAATGTTCTCTCTTGTCTGAAAGCTAGACCAAAATAAGTAGGGAGGGGAGCACAGAGATATGTGTTGAAGGGGATATCCCAGGAAAATGGAAGGGAAAAACAAGAAAGATCAATAGAGCAAAAGAAAGAGATTGAGAAGGAGGGAGAAAGAACAGGAAAAGAAAATGGTGGAATGAAATTGACCAAACTGTCCTATGTACATTTATTAATGTACCACAGTGAATTTTACTTTTATTCATAGCTATAAAAAACTAATTTAAAAATCTATAAATAAACAGAGGGAAGGCCAGTACAGTAGAGGGAGAAGAACATAGGGAGGGAGCAGAAAAGGAAAGGGGGAAGTAATGGGAACTGAATTGGAGGAAATTATATTCCATGTATGATTATGTCAAAATGAACCAACTTATTATGTATAACAGTAATGCACTAGCAAAATAGACTATAATGAAAGATTGTCATACATTTAAAATCATAGATACTTTAATTATAAATGAGATCAATTATGATCATGACTGAAGTTTAGGTAGGACATTGTAACAATTACCCATAATAGTTCCACTTAAAGTTTTAGAAGATAGCCTTCAAGAAAAAAAATCTGTTTTCTCTCTGGAAATTTTGGTTAAAAAAAATCAGCTTAATCTAAACAGAGAAGAGCCGAAGCCATATGATGCAACGAGGAGACTGACTTGATGTGGTGCCCAAGATAAGTTGCCAACATTTGGAAAACAGAAGCACATTATTTTAGGATATATGAAAATCCTGGCATTGATGTCTGAGTCCTCTGGCTTTGAATTGTTTACTTCTGAGCTATCTCGTTATATGGGAGAGAGAAAAACAAGCCATAAACCCATTCAAAATAATTTATTGACAGCAAAGCCTATTTATGTTTCTATTTTGATAAACAGATGAAAAGGCAACTTCTGAAACTCTCTTCATGCTTTAAAAAGAAATGGGAATGCATGTGGCAAAACATGGTTGGAAATTTAGCAAACTTCAGATGTTTACTGTGAGATGTTGGATGAACCCAAACACAGCTGTGTACACTTCTACCAATTGAATATGGCATTTTTCCTCAAAAACGGCAAACACCTCTTCATGCTAGCAGCTTACTGATGATAGCACCATCCCATTAAGAAATAGCTTTGTTCATCCACAGCATATTTATAAATGAGAAAGGATATTCTCAGTTCATGCACAAGCTAAAATGCAGTGATGAAAATACTGTTTACAGAATAATTTAATATCCTGAAAGTGTTCTAACAATTATTACAAAAGAACCCATTTTGATTTAAATAAGATAGGAGCTGTATGAGTCTCTCAACAAATGGATGGAAAAAATACTGGCATGATTTGTCTGGCAAGATAAGGTCAAAACAACAGTAGATTTTTTAAAATTTCACCTTTTTAATTAATAATGATTAAAACATTTTAAATGATTCTTCACTGGGTAAAATTAGTTAAAATATTTTTTAAAATTTTGGCAACATGGGTAGAAACCAACTGAAAATGCAAAGAAAAAATAATATCTATATCTGTCTCTATATATACATTATCTCTATATATGACATATATATGTATATGTACATATGTACATGTATATATATTCCTTGTAATGATAGTACCTGCCCAATAACAAAACATTATTTGTGTCTCCTCTCCTTAAAATGTATTAAAATGTAAGCACATTAAGATAGCAGTGGTAAAAAAATAAAGCTAAGAATAAGGCAAATACAGCAGCAAACAGCATTATTGATAGTGTCAAACATTCTATAATATTCATATTTTTATTTGTTCAGCAATTGCATTATCTTTAGCTTCATATGTATTAGCTATTTCTTTGCTAAATCATAGAGTCCATAAAGTCATAACAACTTATCAGAAAAACAATCAGGGTCAGAAAAAGGAATATCAAAAAGTATCAAATATGTTAAATTTGATTCCCAGCTGCTAAGGAGGATGAGAATATGGCAGAACAAATTATTTGAAGAAATAATGGGTAAAATTTTCCAAATTTGGGGATATATATAGATTTAAGTAAATTAGCAAGTCAAAGCTGAATAAATCAAATAAAATAACATCTATATACATATTTATATGAGCGAAAACAAAATATGAATGGAAAATTTTGAAAGCTACTAAGATAAGAAATAAAGTTCATCTGGGGAAACAATATTTTAAGTTACCATTGGCTTCTTTCTAAACCTATGAATATTAAAAAAATCATATATTCACTAAAGGCACTGAGGAGAAACAAATTGTCTGACTGGAATTTGAAATCCAGTATAAATATCCTTTTAGAATTAAGAAAAAATACATTTTTTTCAGAGAAATAAAGTAAAATATAATAAACCTAAAATAACTTGTAGTAAAGAAATATTCCCTACAAGAAATACTAAAGAAAATTTATTTAACTTTAATAATATGGTGCTCAGATATTCACAAAAGAATGAAGAACATTAATAATTATCTTTGTAAATATATAAAATACTTATTTCTAAATACCTACTTTCATTAAACATTTTCAGCATTTTATAAAAATTAACCAATGTAGTCAGAGAAGCCAAAAAAAAAAAAAAAAAAAAAAGAAATGAGAAAGTTAAACAAATATTTCTATTTGGATGTCACATAAGAAATAAACAGCACACACACACACACACACACACACAGGCACACACACATACAAACACATGCACACATATACACAAACAAAACAAAAATAATAACAAAAAACCCTGTTAGACTTAAAATTTGCTTTTATCAATGTAACAGTATTTGAGATTGATGTTACTAAAAATATTATAGATACTAGAAACAAAACAAATAAAAACCACAAAAAGAAAATTGTGTTTACTTTAGTATTAAAATATAAATAAAAGTATGAATATTGAAGAATAAACATATCAAAAGTTGCTAAGGAACTCTACATTGATTCTTATAAAATATAGCTAAAGGAAATTAGAGAATTTGAAATAATCAAGAAAATATATTCTTTCATTCAACTTTCCCAATTGATGTATAGATTTAACACAATGCAATCAAAATTAAAATAGGTGTGTCCTTTGTAGAAATTGACAGGCTAAATATAAAATTTAAATAAAATTGCAAAGAAACATAAAATACAAAGCAATCTTGAAAAACAGAAATATATCATAAATATTCTACCTAATTTCCAAAGAGTGTGATATTTGCAAAAAAATCAACAGATAGATGAATGGAAATAACAACAATTCCAGACACTACCACTTTTCTCTGATGACTCCTTTTTTTTTTTCTGCACAGAAAGCAATCTAGTGGACAAAGGAAACTGTTTTTAATTATTAGGAATAGCTAGATATCAAGTTAAACCTAAATTTCTATTTCACAGCATACAAATATGTTAATTCACATTTACATAAGATTTAAATGTGAAATACACAATCAGAAATATTTTATAAGCCAGTTCCAAAAAGCCAAAAGTCAAAAGTTTTCCCTGATATGTGGAAGCTAACCTTCAATAAGGGGGAGAGGGATAGAATAGAAATTCAGTTGATTAGACAAAGGAGAATGAGGGGAAAGGAGGGAGAACAGGAAAGAGAAAGACAGAGGAATAAATATGACATAATGCTCCTATGTACATGTGCAAATACACCTACTATATTGTACATCTACAAGAAAGGGGTCCTAAATAGAATAAAATACATTCCATGCTTGAATAACTATATCAAAATTAATTTTACTGTTGTGTATAACTACAAAGAACCAATAATAAAGAAATAAACAAACAAACAAACAAACAAATAAATAAAATTAAAGAGAAATAATTTACTGGAAAACTATGAGAAAACTTTATAATTTAGTGTAGGCAGTGTTATACCACATAAAGTAATAAATTTTAAAATATAACAAATTAGATTTTATTAGAATTAAAATTTATGGTCATCATGAGAAAATCAGTGTGTAGATAAATGAAAAAAGTAGACAAAATATTCAAAAACCATATACTGAAAAAGGTGAGGCCTATGACATATAGTTTCTATAACTTAGTAAAATTTAAAAGAAAATTTGTGGATGCTAATACAGTCCATAATTCTCATCATGAATAACAGAGAAGTAAAAATTAGAAAAATATGAAATACTACTATATTCACCAAAAAGTTTTAACATAAAATAGAGAAAACATCAAATATTGATATATTTATGGTAGTGAAACAATCATCATTACTAAGGAGAGAAAATGGTACAACAGTCTTGAAAAAAGTTCTGTCACTCTTCTATAAAATTATATATGCAGATATCTTATGACCCAGTCATTATTCTCATATGTGTTATTAATGACAAATAAATATTTTAGAAAGTTGTACAGGAATGTTCATGGAAATCTAATTCATAATAATCCCAAAGACAATGCAACCTATGTGTCCATATTTGGGAGAGGAGATAAAGTGTAGCACATTTATGCAATTAAACACTACACACACATTTTGATGAATATTTGATAGTATAATAAACATTATTGGATCTCAAAAATGCTATTATAGTATAGAAAATAATTCTCAAAAACATAATTCACAATTTTATTTATATGAATTTTACAATAAAATCTATTCTATGGTAGAAATAGAGCACAGAATAGTTGCTTCTCAGGAATGGATGTAGGAAAAGACTTGGAAGGTGCATAAGAGTATATCTGAATAATAGTAAAATTTTATAACTGACTAGAACTTGTGATTTTCTTAGGCTCACTGAATGTACACTTATAACATGTACATTTAATTTTAACTAAATTTTTTGTTAAAAGGAATCTAGTGATTGAATAATTAATTATAGGCATATTGAAGTATTGAGGGACAGTTTACCTAGACCTACATTACAAACAAGATGAATCTATGACCATAAAGGAATGGATATCTGTGTGATAGAGCAAATCTAATGAAATACTCATTTATATATTATGTTTGTAGCTTTTTTCTCAAAAGTTTTTTCAAGTTTTTAGTTAAGTTAAAAAATTTTAACAGATACTTGTGAAAACAAAAGTTAATTTCAGGAATTGTGTTTAAAATCTTCCTCCCACTACTAGCTCCATATGAATCATGATCATCATTCAGTAAGAAGAGCAATGGAAACATGAAGTGTTATTGTTTAGATATGAGGTGTCCCCTAAAAGCTCATGTGTGAGATAATGAAGGAATGTTCAGATGTGTAATGATTAGATTATACTCAGATGTAATATCTTCCATGGATTATTAAATTTGACAGATTAATAATTTGAATGTATTAATGGGTATTAACTGTAGGCAGGTATGGTATGGCTGGAGGAAGTAGGTCACTGTGGGGGGTGCCCTTGGGAATTATATTATCCCTGTCTCCTTGTACTCAAGTTCTCTGTGCTTCCTGGCTGTCATGAAGCTAGCAGCTTTCTTCCATCTTGTCTGCTATGATGTTCTGCCTCCCTCTGGCCCAAAGGTATGGAGTTGAACTTCCATGAAACCATGAAACAAAATATACTGTTCCTCCTCTAAGTGATTTTTGTCAGGTATTGGTCACAGTGATGAAAACCTAATATATGAAAGTATCAGCAATAAATTACTAAGTGGATGCTTTCTAGACAAGTAATTAGAATAGAATCTATATTTTTAATATTATTTAACCAGATGATCTTAGTCAATGCTTCCCATACTTCTCATCTTTGATCCACTATTTAACAATTATCTCTGAATTCTCTCTAGGCTCAAATGTTTTAGGTTTAAGAGTCATTGTCCATATTCTCATAAGCAATGGACAATATTAGAACATTTGATCACTTTGATACCTACTTGAAATTATGTAGGCTTTGAATTTGTAGATTAGAATTCAAACCCTACTCAGGATTTTTCTAGCTATCTGCACTAATTCTGATTTTATTAGGATTACATGAGATAAAGCATCTGACATATATTAGACTCTCAGTAGATTTTGAATAAAATATTTAAACAACATATTTGATCTTTATACAAATAATATTGTTATAAAATGCAAGTTACACCCATATACGTAAAACAGAAAATGTCATCACAGGATCATATCTAGGACATTCAATTGCACCGAGTCACATAAAAGAGTACTAACTCTTCTACAGACACTGAGTACAAAGTTCCTCTACAGCAGCCATCCTTATTGGTAGTTCCAGTTTCCTGTAGTCAACTGGTGGTGTCACGGTTCAGTGTCATAGCTCAATGTTCCTTAGGATTCATCAGGTCAGTAGTAGGTTAATGCTAAGTTACAATGCCTACATCATTTTAACTTACTAAATCTCATCATAAAGGCATTGTATCATCTCAAATCATCACAAGAAGGGCAAATACAGTACAATATTTTGAGAAAAAAACATATTTGTACAACTTATATCGTTATCTTTTTTTCTACTTACTATTAGTTATTGTATTTATTCTTTCTGTGCCTAAATTATAAACTAAACTTTATCCATAGTTATATATGTATAGGGGGAAAAAAACAGAGTGCATATATATATAGCATGATACTAGTCATAGTTTCAAGTATCCAGTATCCAGTGGGGATCTTGGAACATTTCTCCCAAAGAAGAAGGTGGGGACTTCAGAAATCACTGAATAATTTTGTATAAATCATGGGAAGGTTTTAGGATTAGCTTTTCATTGCAATATGGGAGGGCTTCACTACTAAGTTTATTTTTAATTGTTTATTTTCTTAATCCACATAAATGATTTCTCTATATGCAGTGCAATAAACCATGCAGGATTAAAGATTGTCCTTCACTTCTTCACAGCAAAGGAAATGATGAAGGATGTAAAGAGAGAGCCTACAGAATGGGAGAAAATCTTTGCCATCTCTACCTCAAATAGAGTATTAATCTCCAGGATATATAAAGAACTTTAAAAAAATTTAACACAACACACACAAAAAATCCAATTAATAAATGGGCAAAGGAATTGAATAGGCACTTCACAGAACAATAAATAATGGCCAATTATTTATTAAAAAATGTTCAATATCTCTAACATTTAGAGAAATGAAAATTGAAACTATGCTGAGATTTCATCTCACTTCAGTCAGAATAGCAATTATCAAGAATACAAGTAATAATAAATGTTGATGAGGATGTGGGGGGAAAAGTTGCATTTATACATTGCTGGTGGGACTTCAAATTGGTACATACTGGAAAGCAGTATGGAGATTCCTCAAAAGGCTGAGGTTGTGGCTCAGTGGCAGAGCGCTTGTCTTGCACGTGTGATGCACTGGGTTTGATCCTCAGCACCACATAAAAATAAATAAACAAAATAAAGACTCTGTGACCATGTATAACTAAAGTATATTTAAAAAAAAAAAAAAGAAAACTTGGAATGGAACCACTTAATGGTTGACCAAGTTACCCACTCCTTGGTATATACCCAAAGGACTTAAAATCATTATACTACAATGAAACAGTCACATCAATGTTTATAGCAGCTCAATTCACAATAGTTAAGCTATAGAACCAACCTAAGTATCCTTCAGCAACTGAATGGTTAAAGAAAGTGTGGTATATATGAACAATGGAATATTACTCAGCCTTAAAGAAGAATGAAATTATGGTATTTGCTGGCAAGTCCATAGACAGAAAGTAGATTAGTGCTTTCTGTTACTATGGCAAGTGTAAAAATACAAATTACTCCTAAAGGCTATCTGAAAATTCTTTGGGACCAATGAAATATTGTTCAATTAGTTAGTAGGTTCATAGTTGCAACTTTGCAAACTTTAAATATAGGAAAAATTACTAAGTTGTGTTCCTTAAAAGTGTGCATTTTATGGTATATAAAGTATGTATCTCATTTTTTTTTAAACAAAGAATTGACACTGAACCACTGAGCCACATCTCTAGCCCCTTTTTATTTATTTATTTATTTATTTTGAGACAGAGTCTTGCTAACTTGCTTAGGCTCTCATTAAATTGCTGAGGCTGGCCTTGAACTTGAGACTCTCTGCCTCAGCCTCCCAAGCACCTGAGATTATAGGCATATGTACCAAGTAGGGCATATATAACTCATTTATAAAAAAGCAATTCTTGAAGGGATGAAACTTTTTGAAAATAATTTAATTGTGGTCTATAACACAATTCAGGATTGTTTAGAGGAATTAAAAAATATTCATCATCTATCAAATTAAATTTTGCTATATCTAGCAGTTAATTAATTATTATTATCATGTGTGGAAATCAGCAAAACAATACAACCATAATGAGAAGAAAAACCAAACAATCAAAACTTACCCAGAATTAGCAGACATTGGAATTAGAAGACAGTATAATAAAACAATTATTGTAACTCTATTTCACTTGTAAAAAAAAATGGAATATTATAAGGTGCATATAAAATTAATCCATCCAAGTAAAACCTGCAGAGAGAGAGAGAGCTCTAATCTCTAACATGGCACATGCCTGTAATCCTAGTGGCTTGGGAAGCTAAGGCAGGAGGATCCAGAGTTCAAAGCCAGCATTAGCAAGAGTGAGGCACTAAGCAACTCAGTGACACCCTGTTTGTAAAGAAAATACAAATAGGTCTGGAGATGTGGCTTAGTGGTCGAATGCCCTGAGTTCAATCCCTGGTACCCACCACAAAATAAAGAAATAATAATTTGGGGGACTATTAGAAAATTAGATTTTGCAGAAAAAAATGTTTGTGAACTAAAAAACATTGAAAACAGCAAAATAATCTATAAACATTAAAACAGCAAGAAAAATATTGAAGTTTTTCATAAATATGGAATAACTCTCCATTTATTTAGTACTTTAATTTTTAATCAAATTTAACATTGTTCTTATATAGAACATTAATATTTTGTTAGCTTTACATTTAAGTATTTCAATCTTAAACTATGTATTTCATTGGCATATCACCTAAATAATGCGTTTAACTTTAAATTTCATTTCTCCATTTCTCACATATAATAAAGTGATTTACTTCTGTATGTTAACTGTGTATTGAGGTAAGCACTAGTCAGTGCCTAGAAAGGCTTGTTGTTCTAGGCATTGAGATAAGAAGGACTCTAAAGAGTGTAATAATGAAAGAATAATGAGGAATAATGAAGAAAAGTTGAACTCCTAGTGTCTAATTTACTGGCAAATCTAGAATCACATTGCCTCTGCCTCAAAACATACTTAGAATCTGAAGTTTTCTTATTATCTTCATCTTTATATCATAGCACTATTGTCTTTTCCCCAGAATATTTCTATGTCCTCTTGAATTTGCCTTATGCTCCTGCTCTTGTGCTTATCAATTTTAGTACAAAATCCAGAGTTGCTGCAAAATATAATTAAGAGTAAATTAATTATCTGTTCAAAGATTTCCAGCGGCTGGCTTGCTTTCTTTTTTTTTTTTTGTACCAGGGATTGAACTCAGGGGCAATCGACCACTGAACCACATCCCAACCCTATTTTGTGGTTTATGTAGAGACAGTGAGACACTGAGCTGCTTAGCACCTCACCGTTGCTGAGGCTGGCTTTGAACTCATGATTCTCCTGTCTCAGCCTCCCAAAGTGCTGGGATTACAGGCGTGTGCCACTGCGCCTGGCTTCCAGTGGCTTTCTATATACTGAGCAAAATGCAAATCAACTATGACCATTGGTCATATAGCAGCTCTGTGACCTCATCCACCACTCCTTTCTTGTCCAGCTCTCACCTCACACACCTAGCTGATGAATTTGATCATTATAAATATTTGCCTTTTCTAATATGGGACCTTGCACATCCTATTGTCACTGACTAGAATAGTTTTTCTAAAAGAAACTCTATGGTTTTTTCTCTAAATGAAGATCTTTTTTCAAATATCACTACAAGGATTTTCCTATTTTATAAAAATTAGTGCTACTGTGTTTGTCACTCTTCACCATTTGAAATGTCTCCTTCCATGTATTTATTTTTATGTCTATCTCACTCTACCAAAAAATTTGGAAAAAGCCGGGCGCGGTGGCTCACGCTTGTAATCCCAGCACTCAGGGAGGCTGAGACAGGAGAATCGCGAGTTCAAAGCCAGCCTCAGCAATGGCGAGGTGCTAAGCAACTCAGTGAGACCCTGTCTCTACATAAAACACAAAATAGGGCTGGGGATGGGGCTTAGTGGTCGAGTGCCCCTGAGTTCAATCCCCAGTACCA
>PVHX01031620.1:0-14695 GCA_004024805.1 Geosciurus inauris | reverse complement strand
GCAGAGGTGCCCGAGTGGCAGCTGGGCGAGGGTGGCTGGGCACCTCTGAAGGCGTAGGCTGTCCCCACCTCAGCCAGGCCTCTGAGCGGCGCCTCGATGTCCCCTCAGGGACGAGCTGGGCTTCCACAGCTGGGCACCCTCCACCCACGAGGGTCTGTAAGAAAACCTGGGGTTTGGATTCTGATAGGTCCCAGGTTGGACGCCCAAGCCACCGCGCCTGCCCAGCCCCACGGGGACACAGCTGAAGTGGCTTCTTCCTTTTTTTAAGACGACGGGAGGCTCCACCTCTCATCTCAGCCCCCACCCCAGCTGCACGGCAGGGCTCCCAGCCTGGGGCTGCCGGCACTGACCTGTGTCCTGGCCTCAGGTGCTCCACACTCAGGCCAGGGGCTCCCCAGCAGGACAGCCACAGATACCCCCCAGGCACACGGTCACCACGTGAGACCCTTGGGGCAGGGGTCCCTGGACCCTGAGGCCCTGGGTGCTGCCCACCATCACCCAGGCTGGGGGAGAGGAAGCGCCCTGATCCCCACCATCTGCCCCGGGTGTCCAGTGTGAGCAGGGAGGGGATTCAGGCTTTTTCCAAATACTTAAATCAGGGTTTCTCAGCTTCGGCACTGAGGCCACAGCACCTGGCTGTTCCCTGGTGACCGCCCAGGCCCTGCACGCGGGCAGCGTCCCTGCCCCCACTCCAGGCCAGGAGCTCCCCAGCTGTGATGCCACACACGTCCTCAGACATGGCCAGGGTCCCCTGGGCAGTGCTCCCACCCACCCTCTTGACCCTAGCACGAGGATTGCTGAGGTGACGTCCAGAGCCTCTTGGACACAGCTGTCGATGTCCGTCATACTGCATGCTGCCCACCCTCACAGAGCCCACGACCAGAACCCTGTCACCCACAGGAGGCACCGTCCCCACAGCAGGCACCTGTCCCCTTTCCAGACCTGGCAGCCGCTAACCTGCTTCCGGTCTCTGTCTCCCTATTCTCTGTGTTCCTGCTGGTGGGGTTTAAACTGCAGCGCCAGGCAGCTACCAGCATGGTGACAGCAGTCACACCTGTACGGTCCCTGCTATGCCCACAGCACTTGCAGTCCCTGGAACACCCACCCAGTTGATGCTCAGCAGTGGAATACCATGCAGCTGTGAAAAAGGACAGGTGCTCTCTGTGCTGGTGTGTGAAGCCGCAAGGGAGACCGTGCTCCCAAGGAGGACGGGGCCTCCTCCACCCACCAGATGCTGAACCCCTGCCTCCGTCAGGGCCAGCTTTGTTGGGGACATGGGGCAGGCAGGGCGGCCAGGCCTGTCTGACTGTATTCTCTCACAGCTGCGTGTCCTGGGACAAGCCGCCCCTGCCTTCTCTGTGAACAAGCTAAGTGTGGGTCAACTTTGTGGCCTTGTGTGAGGGCAGTCGGTCTGGAAGGGACCAGAAGAGCCCTGCAGAATGACATCCGGGTGCTGGGGACCAGCAGCCCTGCCACGCGCCCTCTCGCTGGCCAACTCTCCGGGAACCTGCCTGCCCCAGCCTCCCCTCCACAGGGTCCTCTGCCTCTTTGGGTCTCTGCTGCACACACCCCGGCCACCGTGGAGTTGACTCCCCAACACGGCCAGCAGTGCACACGAAAGCCCAGAGCCCAGCGCTGAGGCTGAGCTGGAGGCTGGGTGGAGGCTGCGACTTGGCCTCTACTCTCTTCTCATTAATTATTTAGAACGACTTAAGTTGTGACACGAACACACCCGTGTCGTTGTCACAGAGATGGGCCACCCCAGTTCACAGACGGAGCCCAGGGAGGGGCAGAGGACCAGGCGGGGGCCAGGTGGGGGCCATGCGTGGCTCTGGGTGCCCCCGCAGGGCATCCCCCCGTGCTGCTCCTGTCACTGACCCGTGCAGCAGGTGTCGGGAAGCCCCTCCTGGTGGCCACGCCATGTGGGTCCTGGCGCCTGTCAGGAGACCTGGGTGCCTCCACCAGGCGCCTGTGACGCCTGCCGCCGTGAACCTCGCCATGGACCTGGCTGTGCCCACCTCACGTTCCCTAGAGTGGACTGGCTGGGTCATCCGGTCACCCTGTCCGCCCACATCTCCCTTCCCAGCCGGGCGCCAGGGTCTGATTTCTGCAGCCCCGACCCCGCGTCCCCTCCCTGACGTGGCTTGCGGTCCCTGCGGAGGGCACGGTGTGGGAGGCCTCAGCTGCTGTGTGTCTGGGGCCAGGCTGTCTCTGGGCGCAGGCCCGGGAGGAGGCCGTGGTGCTCACTTTGGCCCCTCAGGGACCAATTGAAGGCCTGGGGAGGGAGCAGAGCAGGACGCAGCCCCGATGTGTGCACAGGGAGACGCACAGGTGCACCTCGAACACGCACGTGCTCTGCAGCCTGTGGGGGCCAGGTGGAGCCTGGGCAGGGACAAGACCAGTGGCCAGAGACCCCAGCAGAGCCCCTGGCTTGGAGGCAGCCCAGGATCCCATGTGGCAGGCACTACCTCCTGGCGGGTCCTGGGCACCCTGGACAAGGGAGGGTCAGGGCCACAGCAGCTGCTGTCCTTCACATATGGGGGCCGCTGGGACTCCCACCCCAGGCTCTGGCAGATCAGCAGGGGACAGGTCAGAGGTCAGCAGGGTCATTTCTAAGTCAGCACCCACTTCACAAGTCCTTGTCCAGGCAGCTGTCCAGCCGAAGCTGAGCAGGCCCTCGGGCGGCTGGGACTCTGAGCCTCCTGAGCCCGCAGCCCTGGGTCTGCTCCTTCCTGGCTGTAGCCTGGGGTGGGGACCCAGCTACGGGGACCAGGCCCCTGACCTCTCCAAGGCCAGCCTCGCTGAGCACTGCGCTGGCGTGTCCAGAGCCTGCCTGGCTGCAGCCCTCGCCCTCACCTGGGTGTGGCAGGAAACCATTACCCTTGCAGGTTGTGGGCGCCCCAGCTCATCTCAGGGCCACCCGCCCGGGGTCTGTGCACGGGCCGCAAGAGGGCATCTGCCATGAGGAGCTGGCCACACGGCTCCATGACCCTAACCTCCTGAACCGGGAGCCAAATGACCCTCTCTTCTCTGTGAAGTCACCAGCGTTGGGTATCTAACTACAGCAACAGGACGGACCAACACAGGGACCCTGCCCCACAGGTGCCTGGCCTGCCCACCTCGAGGGGATGACTGGGCCGGGCGGCACAGGCAGCTGCTCCAGTGCCCGGGGGACGGTCAGGGCTGGTTTCTTTTTCTTTAAAAGCGCAGGTAACATGCGCTGAGGGAGTGTGAAGGTGAAGGGCCTCGTGGCTGAGGCCACACTGCATCTGCGGGAGGCTGTCCTCAAGCCGGGCGGGCTCTCGGCCTGGGGGGGACGCAGCTACGTGGCAGGGCAGGCGTGAAACCGCGTCCTATGTGGGGCCTGCTGAGCCCACGACGTCCCGGGCAGCTCAGGGCCTGCAGGGCGGGAGCACCGGCTGCGGCTCCTCCGATGCCGACTCGCTCCAGGCGGCACGTGCACAGACCAGCAGCCGATGGCCAGCCCTGCGCTGCCGGCCACCCGGCCTCTGGGGCTGCGGAGCCCACGAGCAGCGCCCGGGCTCAGCTCAAGGGACGGCAGCCACAGGCGTCCTCCGGGCGCTGCTGTCCACCTGGGGGACACCAGCCTGCTGTCCACCTGCCACAGCCTCCCTCGGCACATGGACGCTGCCCGCTGCTCATGGCGGCGTCCTGGCGCTGTGGGGTGCTGAGCAGCCACCCGGCCAGGACACACTGTCAAGAACCACCTGGCCAGCCGGGCGCGGTGGCTCACACCTGTCATCCCAGCACTTAGGGAGGCTGAGGCAGGAGGATCGCGAGTTCAAAGCAGCCTCAGCAACGGGGAGGCGCTAAGCAACTCAGTGAGACACACAGAATAGGGCTGGGGAGGTGGCTCAGGGGTCGAGTGCCCCTGAGTTCAATCTCCAGTACCAAAAAAAAAAAGAACCACCCGGCCACACGTGCCCAGGTGAAGGGCCTCAGGGTCACACGGCTGGGTGGGACAGCGCCAGCCTCAAACCGCGTCTCCTGGCTCTGGGGAGGACTTGGGTCCCAGTTGTCCCCATGTGGAAATCCACCCGCCCGGCCCAGGGCGCGTCCCCACCAGCCTGCTGCTTGCTCATGGACAAGGCCAGGAAATGGCCAGGAGGCAGCAAAAGCTAAGTGGGAAACACCCAGGGCCACACGCCACTCCTTGGCCTGGCAGCACTGCAGTTCCGCCCTGGAGGGTCCCCTCGGCCCTGCTCGCGCCCCACACCTGCGAGTCTCGCGCCCCCACCTGGACAGGTCCAGGCGGAGGCAGGGGGTGGGGGGGCTCTGGACAAGCTGCACGTGGCCATGTGGCGGGGCTGCCAGGAGACGTCCTAGCTGTGTGGCACTAGCCAGGACGGGGACACACCCAGGGAGGCTGGCTGCTGTCCCAGTCACCAAGTCCTGCAGCTCAGGGTAACCGGGACAGGCGGGTGGATGGACGCGTGGCCCCAGCCTAGACCTCCATCCTGGCTATCAGGCTGCTCCGGGAGCCAGTGGGCAGGGGGTGAGCGGAAGATGGCGGAGTCAAGGGCAGCCCTGGGAGCCCAGCACAGCCCCTTTCCTGGGGACACTGAAGGACCAACTACAGACGGGGGGCATTCTGTGGAAAGCAGGCTGCAGGGGCCTCTGTGCCAGCAGGTCTGTCCTGGCCACCAAGCATGCACACGGCAGACGGTGCCCCGTCCCACCCCATGCTTAGCAGTTGTGAGCGAGTGTCCACCTGCCGCGGCCACAGCTCTGGACGGGGTCACGGGGCTCTGGAAGCCACCCTGCCCTCCAGGCCACGCCGCCTGGGGTTCAAGGTGAGCTGGCCGCGGCCCCCACACCTGCGCCAGCGAGAGCACCACCGAGACAGAGGTGGAGCTTCAGGCCTTGACAGGAGAATGTGTCCTCAAATAGGCCAGGGACAGCGGCTCTGCGGGGTCCGAGGCCAGGCCAGCCCACCGATGTCCACATGGAGGTCACGGGTTGGTTTAGCCCATGAGCCGAGATGCCCAGGATGCACTTCGACAGTGTAGAGGGCGGCCTGCTGCCTCGAGCAGCGTGGGGGTGCCTGACCGCACGCCTCTGCCTCTGCCTTTTCCTGGGGCGACAGCAGCACACCACGCCTAACAGAGGGCCTGGCTGGGCCTCCAGGGTCGAGGTCAGGAAAGACCAAAGGCCACGGCCGAGCCACCATCTAGGCTGGGGAGACGCTGGGCAGCAGCATCAGATGTGACCAGAACCTCTGGGTGGGCCACGCGCACAGCCGGCCATGGGCCGTGGGTGAGTGCGGCCTCCTGCTCCCCCTTGCTGGTGACGGAGCTGAGGTGGTACGAGAAACGCCCTGTGCCCGGCAAGTGTCCACGGCGTGTTCAGGGCAAGGGGACAGAATGTCTGCGTTAATTTTACTGGGAGCAGAAAAGTCAACGTGTACACGCGTGCTCACGTGGGACTCTCCACGCGCCCGTGAGTGCAGCCCCGTATCCACGTGCAGGGAGCCCGGGGTGGGCCCAGAGACCCCGCGTCTGCAGCGCTGTGCGCACCCCGTCCGCGCCCCGGCTCAGGCTGTGCGCCATGGAGCCCCCTGTCCTCCCCCGAGCGCGGAGCCGCACTAGGCTGCGCGGAGGCCGGTCACGCTGCAGACCGCCGGGCTGAGGGCACCCGAGGCAGGCGATGGACCCGGGCGCCTCCACCAACACAAGCAGGGACCAGGAGCCGGACCTCCATGGCCGGGACCAGCGCACACGCCCCTACAGGTGCACACACGCACACACGCACTCGACACAGTGCACACATGGCTACAACACACAGGTACACACCCAGCACGTGTGTGTCAGTGTGCACATAACACAGGTGCACACGCAGGCGCATACACGTGGAAACACAACAGGCGGTGCACACGCAGGACACAGGTGCACACACCACACACGTGAGTGCACACCGCACACAGGAGCACGCACACGCACACGCACGCGCACACGCCGAGGGCTGAGGAGGCGAGCCGATGGAGCACCGGCGTTCTCGAGAGGAGCCGCAGCGGCCCCAGCCCCGGGGGCACTTTCCTGGGCACTGACCCGGGGCGGGAGCGGTCCGGGCAGACATGGGCCTGGGCGACCGCATTGCTGACCTAGAGCCCTGCCGTGTGTGCCTCAGACCCGGGAGCCTCTCCAGCAAGCCGCCGCGTTCCGAGCAGGGGAAGCTCCGGCCACCAGCCCAGCTCTGTCCACCCAGGCGCCGGGGAGGGGTGGGGCAGGCTTGCGCTGGCTCTGCCTGCCTGGCCCGTGCCGTCCAGCTGGGGCCCTGCTGGTGCAGGTGCTGCCCCTTTCCACCTCTGGAGTGGCCGTCCCCCCAGGGGCCTCCCCACCCACAAACACTATGAGGCCGGAGTGTCTGGTCTGGGAGCCGGGAGGGTGTCCCCCAGCTGAGGCTGAGTGGACGGCAGGCAGGGCAGCTGTGGGCTGGCTCTGCAGATGGCAGCTCCTGCGTGGGTCCTGCGTCCCTCACCAAGGGCCTGGAGGGGCTGCCTTAAATGGAACAGGAGAGGCTCGCGCACGCACACGTGGAGACCCACGGCCTCGCCCTCACACTAGGCCTCCCCAAGCACACCCCGTGCTATAAATGGTAGCCCGTGGGGGCTCAGGGACAGCCCCTGTGACCTGGGGACACAGAGAGTCCATGGCATCCAGGAAGAGCTGACCTGGACACGACCCTTGACCTCAGAAGCGACTCAGTCCCAGCACAGGCGCTGCACCTGGGTGACATCTGCACTCACAGCCGGGGTACAGACCCGAGGCAGGCGAGCTCGTGGTGGGCTGTGGCCAGCAGCACAGCCCTGGCCGCCTGGCACCGTGCCTGCCTGCCCCCTCTATGGACAGGTCCAGGCCCGGTGCCCCCAGATGGCTCTTCCTCATCCTATCACCCTCCTCAGTTCACAGCACAAACACCAAGGTCCCCGCCAGCACGGCAGCCCACGTCCTGCAGAGCAGGGAAGGCCACGCACCGTCCCAGGAGGGCAAGGTCTGCGGTGACGTGCCACCCAGGGAAGAGGCCGAGCCCCAGGACACTGCACAGACGAGGGGGACGGGGGCGCTCCCTCCACCTGGTGGGGCAGCAGGAACTGGGCTCGGCTGGACGGGAGACCGAGGCTTCTCACCAAGAGCAGGACAAGCCAAGGACACCAGGCCCACTGCTCCTGCCCCGCCTGCGCTGGGCAAGGGAAGAGCCCCGGCTCCTCTCCTGCCCGCGGGCTGGTTTGGGCGAGGTCCACGGGCCACACTGCTCAGCAGGCGCACATGGCACGGGCTGCTTGGGGACCCAGCAGTGTCCTAAGCAGGGACGCTCCTCAGCTGGGCCACCGTGGAGAGTGGAGCCCTGCCCGACCACACGCGGCCCTGCGTCCTCCTGGCTCTCCAGGGCCAGCGAGAAGGGCAGCCTGCAGGTAAGAAGCCACCATGAGGCAGGGCTCCGGAGGCTTAGGCAGCAAAAGGTCCCCAAACACGTCACCAGGCTTGTTTTCCTCTCCAGGCAGCAGCTGGGGGGGTTGCACAGAGCTGGGCGGGCGGTCAAAGGGCAGGTCCCTCGGCTGGGAAAGGACGGAGCCCAGTGGCTGCAGCTGGACGCCAGCCCTGCACCACTTTCCCAGGTTGGGGGCTGTGTTTCTTCTCCGTCTCTGACCTTTGCCCCACAGTAGCTTCTGACGTCTTTCTCCTTGGCTGCTGCATGGGAACTCCAAACAGGGTGACCAGCCTGCCCTGGTGGGCCAGGGACCGCCTGGCCTGGACACTCCAGTCCTCACAGAGGACGGCTGGTCACAGCATAGGCTACACCAGGTGTCATGGTGCTGGGGGACCAGCTTCCTTCCTGGACACCCTCCACGTGGGTCTGTGGTACCATCCTCCCAGCTATGCAGGTGTGACGTGGGCCGTTCCTGCTGACCCCTGGACTGTCCAGGTGCACCCTCAGAGTCCTCCCATAGTTGCTTTCTCCCTGTTGAACTGGGTCCCCTCTCTTCATCCAGGCAGGAGATGCAGCAAGGACAAAAGCCCGGCCAGCGCTGTACACCACAGGGCACCGGGACCAAGTCACTTAGGACCCCACTGGCTGCAGCGTGGACAGACCAGAGAGCACTGTGACTGCCAGGCACAGGGAGCCCCAGGTGGGACTCCACTGCCAGGAACGTCCAGAGACAGAGCATGGATGCAGGGCTGGGGAGGGACAGGGACTGCCCACCAGGGAGGAATGTTCTGGAATCCACTGTGGTTTTAGTTGCATGAGTCTTGAGTGAAAATCACTGGCCTTCACACCCTTAAAACCACTCACAGCTGGGAGCAGAGGCCACGCCTGTCATCCCAGCACTTAGGGAGGCTGAGACAGGAGGATCGAGAGTTCAAAGCCAGCCTCAGCAAGGGCGAGGTGCTAAGCAACTCAGTGAGACCCTGTCTCTACATGAAACACAGAATAGGGCTGGGGGTGTGGCTCAGTGGTCAGTGCCCCTGAGTTCAGTCCCCAGCACCAAAAAAAAAAAAATACCCACTCACATTAGGTGAATTTAGAGCACGTACACCGTATCTCAACAAAATTAGTAGAAATAATAGGTAACGACTTCATCAAGAGGCCGGGCCCTGAGTAGAAGGAGTCTCAAATGAAATATTGCTAAAGGCAACACAAAGAATAAGACCCTAGGCCGGGCGTGGTGGCCACACCTGTCCTGCCAGCTGCTCGAGAGGCTGAGGACCGAGGATCCCAGGTTCCTGGTCAAGCTGGTCGATCACCCAGGCTGGCCTTGAACTTGTGACCTGCCTCAGCCTCCAAGTGCTGGGTGACAGGCCTGGCTGCTTGCTCTCCAGCCCGAGCAGCATCCTGTGTGCTGCCCCGCGTCCCCAGTGCTCCAAAACCTGGCACGCAGCGTGGCTCCCAGAACACACAGGCCCTTCTCTGGCGGTGTGCCCAACTCACTGCCGCGTGTCCTGCCCTCCAGGCTACCTGACCAGAGAGGCCGAGGGTGAAAGGGACGGGCCTGCCTGCAGAGCTGGCCAACGCGGCCTGTCCACTCTGGCTGCTTCCTCCTGGAGGAGGCCCTGGTGCACCACAGGAGGAGCCACAGCACTGACCTCAGCGCCCTGCAGATGGCACGGACGCCCAGGGACAGGGACTGCTGGCGGGGCCTTGGGTGGACCTCGAAGCCCAGGCCTGAGAGGCTGTTTTGCATTTAAGAGGAAAACATGGTTTCTGTCTCCTTTGGCATTTTCAAGATTTTCTAATATGTCATTGTGTCTGTAATTGGAAAAATGTTCTTTTTTTAAAGGGAGAGATTATGAGGCCCTGCGCTGGCCTCTTTCCCGATTCCTTTTTTTTTTTAATGGTGGTAGGTTTGAACCCAGGGTCTTCACCCCTGAGCCACATCCCAGCCCTTTTTCTTTTCTTGGAGACAGGGTCTGCTAAGTTGCCTGGGCTGGCCTTGAACTTGCCACCCTCCTGCCTCAGCCTGCGATGACAGGCGTGGCCACAACACCCGCCATAAATGAAGTTAAATGTGAGCGAGGTCATTTGTCACCTAAGTTCTGGCAGAACGTCTCCATTTTGGTTTGCTCACCCTGGCGAGGGGGCTCCTGCTCACTCACGGCTGTTGGTCCCTTTACTGTTCTGCAGAGCTGGGCATGGAAGCCAGGACTGACCGCAGCAGGCAACCTGGGCACCTCACCGTCACTCACCCCTGTGGACGGGAGCTTCAGCTGTACAAGTCTTGCAAAAGGCCCTGCTGGTGACGGACACACCAGGGCAGAGGTGCGTGGGCAGCGCCCTGTGCTCCTGGGAAGCGACTCCTGAGCTGGGAGGCCAGCCCAGGCCGTGTGCTGGTGATGACCCGACACCAGGGCCTGTTCTGCTCCTCACCGCCATAGCCATGCAGGGGGGCCTTCAGTGCAGAGGGTGATGCTGACCATGTGCTGGGGACACGGGAGGACAGCCAGACACCAGGAGGCTGCGGGAGGCGTTAGGCCACACCACGGCACACGCTGTGTCCAGCAGGGTCCCCCAGCGGCTGGACTCAGCAAGACCTGAGATCCAGCACCCACTGCAGGCCTGGACACGGTCAGGGTGCTGAGAGGTGACTGCGGCCACCTCGCTGAGGAGGGGTGCTGGCCTCCACAGCCCCAGGCCTGATGTTCTGCTGTCCCTCATCCTCTCTTTCTGAGATGTACAGTGGAAAGTTCCAGATACCCTAAAGTGAGGGATGGGCCGGGTCCAGCTCCACCGCCGCCCGCCACAGGGCCCAGCCTGCCGCTCTCCTGTCCTTCCTGCGTCCTTCTTGGCTGGAGCACCGGAGGCAGATCTGCTCCCTCCAGCAGCACCTCACAGCTGCTCGGGGACAGCGGCCCACTCCCTGCACACGGCCACGGCGCCTCCGGCTCCCAACAAGCCAGCATAGACTTCCTGTCACCGTCCAGCAGCTGGCCTGTGATCGGTGGCCCTGAGGCCTCAGAGGTGTCCCCCTGCAGCTGGCTTGTTAGGATCAGGAGCCAGATGAGGCCCCAAACTGCACTCGATGGGTGTTTCCTGAGTTTTTCTCTCATTTCCTTTTTCTGATTTTTAAAAAAATGAACTTTAGTTTTCAAAACAGTTCTTGGTTTGCAGAACAACGGTGACGACGGTACAGGGGCCCCAGGTACCCACGGCCAGCATCCCCTGCTATTTTTTCTTGCATTACGTGGTATATCCATCCCAATCTGTGGACGATAAAGTAATAGCTGAAATCATCCACCGTTAAGCTGGACTCCTTGGTGTTTTTACGGCAGATCTTTGTTCTGTCCTGGGATCCTGGCTTTGTGGCACTGCAGTGAAGTCCCCAAGGCAGGTGACTACAGAGAGAGAAGGCTGGCTGAGCTCAGCTTCCAGGCTGACAGTCCACGCAGACGGCGCAGGTCCTGGCCACAAGCCCTTGAGCAGCGCCTGTCTTGCTGGCAGAGTGTCCGGCAGCACAGAGCCTGTGCTTCTGTGGCCCCTCCTTGCAGAGCCAGCAGGACTCGATTGCAAGGCCCACTCTGCTGGCCTCATCCCTCTCATCACTTCCCAAAGGGCCACCTTGGGCCACCAGGGCTACCTCAGGTCTCCTCCCTCCCAGTGGGACCAGCATGCAACCTGCAGGAGGCACTGGGCACGCCACACAGCCACCTGCATGGGCACCCACACAGGACCCGCAGAGCCACCTGCACAGCCACCTACAGACGGGGCCTGCGGGGACGCTCTCCCTGCCAGGTTGCCGTGCACACGCAGTGGCCATAGTGAGTGTGTACGATGTGGCCATCCCAGGACAGGGTGCAGTCCAGCCCCAGTGAGGGGCACACAGGTGAGCCCCAAGGAGAGTGCCAGTGACCGGAGCAGACACAAGAGACGCAGGGTCACCCCTGGAGGTCCCTGGAGCCCCAGAGCCACAGGGACAGGGACGAGGTTGTGTTGAGTGGGCGGAGCCTCAGCCTGGGGAGGTGGACAGTGGGAGGGCGGTGCGGCCCGTGCCTGCTCAGTGCCCTGGACCAAGCACCTTGAAGTGGCCCAGAACCCCCTGGGGCTGGATTCTCAGGGGAAGAGACTAGGAAGAAGCCCCCAGTGGCCCCCCGGCTACCCTGATGTGGAGAACCCGGGCCGCCTGGCGCCCTGTCAGGACGCCCTGGTCCTGTTCTCACAGGCGGCACAGAACCCAGAGCTAGTGGGCAACACCAGCAGCGTAAAGCAGGGCCCCACCCGTCCATGCACAGAAGCCAAACCCAGCGAAGGACGGCATCCCAGGGCAGGCACCAGCGCCCTCACGCCCGTTCAGAACTAAACAGCAGATGGGACACCTCAGGAGCCGGGCCCCACGTTCACACGCCCAGAACACATGGGCTGGAGGACAGGCCCGGGCCCCGGGGGCGCGGGAGGCCCTAGGGGAAGAGAGCCTGCCCGCACTCAGCTCTCCTGTAGGTCACGCCTGGGTCTGACCTACACGGTGGGCACAGAGAGCGCTCAACAGTGGGCGCCCCCGCAGAGCGAGGGCCGGGCACCATGCCAGGCATGCGGGACCCTCCTCTCCTCTCCTCTCAGCCCCTCGCTGCACTGTGACCCCGCGGAGGGCAGGTCCCTGTGCTGAGAGGAACTGAGCAGAGGGCCGGGTGTTGGGACGTGGCACTGGGCTGCCAGTGCCCTGGGGCAGGCTGGAAGGGCAGGCTGGGGGGACCACCGGCCCTGACGACGCAGGGCACTGTAGAGGGGTGAGGCCGTATGGCCGTGGGCCGCTCCACGGAGCGCATGTGCAAGGGTCTGGGCAGCCTCGGGGTGGGCCCGCAAGGATGTTGCTGACCACACCCAAAGCAGCCTGGACGGCCCACGCTTGCCGCAGGCCTGCTGCTCGGCCCCCACGCACCCTGCACTGCAGGGCTCACGATGCCCCACATGGGATGACTCCACCTGCAGACCCAGCGCCTGCCGCTCCCTCGGACCAGCAAGGAGGCAGAGCCAACACAAATTAAGATGCTTGTCAAGAACTCTCAGAACCTGTGGGCAAGCCGGGCTCAGTGGCTATGCCTGCCATCCTGGCAACGGTGGAGGCTGAGGCAGGAGGATCGCAAGTTGAAGGCCAGCCTGGGCAACTCAGGGAGACCTCATGGCTGGGTGTGGCTCTGTGGTAGAGCACTCGCCCCAAACATGGGAAACGCCCTCCCAGCACCACGAAATCAATTAAGTAATTAAAGAAAAGGAAGGCAGACAGCAAAAAAGGGGCGTCCTCGCTGAGCGACAAGCAGCCGGCGAGGCCTCTGCAATGTGTTCTGTTCTGTTTGTTTCAACTGCTGCACTTCACTTGGCCAGCTTCCGGGCAGAGCCGCACCCTGGGCACCGGGACGCACTGAACTCTTCAGCTGTAACTGGCCCAAGCCCAGGGGATCGCACAGCGCCCTCGCCCCCCACAAGGTCTGTCGGGAAGGAATTAAACTGCTCCGACTTCCAGCAGCTCAAGCTGGACAGGAGCCTACAGTCTGGAGTCCCCCGAAAGCGGGAAGCTCAGCTTCTGGCACAGACCCCTGGCGGCTGCCCAGAGGGCCCGCTGGGCTGACCTCTGGCCAAAGCACTGCCCTTCCCTGGCCAGCTGGCGGGTCTGTCTCCCAGCGTCCTCGGGAAGGTGGGCGTTTCCTGCCCCACAAGGAGCACCGGGTGCTCCTCGCTCCTCCCAGCCGGCTCCCAGGGGAGAAGGCGCCCCAGAGGGCACCTGAGCCTGCAGCCACCTCAGCCCTGCAGGTGTGGCCACTTGGCCACCAGCAAGCACTCCTGCGTCCCACCAAAGTCAGGGCGTTTCACCAAGGTGCCAGGTGGCCACAGAAGCCCAGGCCTGGGTGGAGGCAATGTCCACGGTGACCTGGAGACTCAGGGACAGCCCAGGACAGACATTCACCCAAGAGACAAGAGCCTGAGGTGTGGATTGAGGCCACCCGGCTCCCGGGCAGGTCTCAGAGACCTCAGGGCAGGCGCTGTCCGGGGCACAGTCTCCCCTGGGTGCTGGGGTCATGGGCCTGGACAGTCTCTGGGGTGGGTGTCTTGGGCACTGCCGTGTGCTGAGTAGCACCTCTGGCCTCCACCCAGCAGTGACAGCCACAGATGTCCCCAGACATCACCCAGTGTCCCCTGGGGCCACTCACCCAGGTGAGACTCCAGGTCCAGAACAGCTCATAGCACACGAGCAAGCAAGTGGCCTCTGCTAACTCCATTCAAGGAATGTCCACTGTGGGTCCAAGAGCTGAAGGGACGCCCACTCCCCAGCTGCCCGACCCCGGCAGTCCAGTCCACCCACGGGGCTTCCTACGCCTTGCAGGGCCACACGTCAGCACCCAGCCCTGTGCTTGCCACGGACCGTCCCCACTCGGGCTGTGGACGGCTGAGCACATGTGAGATGGTACAGACGACACCACGGCAACGAGGTCCAGTTCCGCAGGCTCTGCAGGTGACTGAAGGGTGGGCCTCGGCTGGCCGTCACCTGGGAGGAGGGGCGAGCGGTGGCTGAGGGCCAGGAGGCGAGCTCCTCAGTGGCTGCTGGCGCCCCCCCAACCGTGGACTCAGAATTGCCCTGCCTGCACCCGAGAGATCACTGTGCCCAGCACTGGATACAGGACAGAGGACACACACACACAAGGGCACAGGCACACACATCCAGGGACATGCGTGCACACATGCGCACACACACATCCAGGGACACACGGGCACACATGCGCGCACACACACATCCAGGGACACACGGGCACACATGCGCACACACACACATCCAGGGACACGGGCACACACGCGTACACATACACATCCAGGGACATATGGGCACACACGTGCACACACACATGCAGGGACACACGGGCACACACATGCACACACGCACATCCAGGGACACGGGCACACAAGTGCACACACGCACATCCAGGGACACACGGGAATGATCTATCTCCCCTTCCACACCCCAGCTTGGGAACAGGTGGCACTCAGGTGCTGGAGCCCAGAGGCCTGGAATCACCTGTGCCCTCAGCACCGCCTGCCTAGAAGGGAAGTGGCCCACAGAACAGGCCTCAGCCCAACACGGGCAGCCAGGGCCAGCCACAGGTGGTCTTCACACCCTCAGCTCCCGAATCCCAAACACTGGTGGAGCACATGAGCAGGTCCCTGGCACTGTGGCCCAGGGCCGGTGTCCTCCGGG
>PVHX01031619.1:0-14826 GCA_004024805.1 Geosciurus inauris | reverse complement strand
GTTAGAGGCTTGAAAAGCTCCCACCACTGAAGAGTGTTAATTGACATTGTTCAAATCTCCATACTTTGAAAGTCATACTGAATTTAAGGCATCAGTTTTAGAGGACGGGGATAAAAGAGGAAGGTTCTTGGGTTAATCCTAGCCAATGATTGAGGGTAAGTGACAGAGTCATGTTCAAAGGAGGGGAGCGAAACTGTACTGATAGCTTTTCAGTGATCTAAGAGCGAAGAGCAAGCAAAATCCCAGTCACTAAAGGCTGCCTAAAATTAGGAACTAGGGCAGAACCTCCGTCTTGTGCTGGGTCATAGGTGGGGGTAGAGAAAAAAGAAGCTGCGGCTCATAGAGCTGCCTTTAGTAAGCAAATCCAGCTCTGCTAGCCACTCGTGAGTGGGAAGAAAGACCAAGTACACTGTCAGGCTTTATTCTGATTGGTCTGGACCAAGAGGGCAGAGCCTGAGAACTAAGCCATCAGCACCTGAGTGGGACTGGGGAAGCCAGAGCTGCACAGTCTCTTCTCCTTGGAATATGCGCTCCAAGCAGTAGAGTGAGTCTTCTGCAATATTCAAAACTTGGGACTTGGTTAAAGTACAAAGCTTATAATCAAGTGACTAGAAGAGGAGTCCACAATATACTTGAAAACTCCAAATAGGACAAATAATCTTCTCAGGAAAAAAATTCCAGATGAGTTTCACATTCATTTGCATCAGATTTATTGACTATACAGAAAACAATATATAACAGAGGAAAGTATGTAGTATTAAAGTCAAAGAGATTCCTTCACTACCCATCAACATTTCCAGGGATGTGCCAAGCATAGTGGTGCACACCTGTTATCCCAACTGCTTAGGAGCCTGAAGCAGGAGGATTGCAAGTTCAAGGTCAGTCTAGGCAACTTAGTGAGATTCTAAGGTCTGGGGATGTAGCTCATAAGTACAGTGCTACTGGGTTAAATCCCCATTCTCCCCCTCCTCCACCATCTGCATACACATGCGCACACACACACACACACACACACACATCCAGCCATGTGATCTTAGTTATGTATTTAATTTCCCTGATTCTTGGCTTCCTCAAATATGGCACTGGGACAATAAAAGCTACTTCAGAGAATAGTTCTGTGAAAGTAGCTGTCATAAGCTCAATTAACTTTGAATACTGATGATACAGCATAAAAGACTGGTCAAGAGCCTTGATTTTGGAGCCAGACAATCTAAGTGTGAATCTCAGCCAAATGCTGCCAGTTGGGCAAGATATTTCATTTCTTTGAACTTCAGCATTCCCACTTACAAAAATATATTAATATTACCTACCTCATAGAGTTGTTATGATAATTAAGTGAATTAATACATGCAAAACTTAGCGCCCCATCTTGCACAGAATAAGCAATAATAAGTAAACCCTGGCCAGAGATAGGCTGAGTCCTCACTCCCCTGGCTGTTGTGACCTGCAATTCCTTGTTGGTGTATCTTTAAGTTTGCGTGCGTTTGGTGGTAGGAACAGAGGATGGGGATTCATTATGACTTGACAATATTTTATACCTTTGTTAAGATGCCTTGAGGCAAAGAAGGTCTAGAATATAAGAACACAGAATTTGAAACTTAGAATACTCAAACCCCAGGAAATCACAATTTCCAAGGCTAAGCAGAGAGCAAGAAAAACAGAATCAGAAGACTGGCAGAAACACTGCAGACACATTCTGCCTCTGGACACATTTCTACCCACTAGATATTATCATTTTCTAGCCCCTTAGCCACTTGCTCCGGATATGTGAGAATCCCCATTTGTTATTGCAAAGAGGTTGAATAACCAGAAGAAATGCTAGGGAAAACCAGCCCAGCAGTTCACCTACACTGGGCCACATTTCCTTCTTCAGGGTACACCCAGACATCAACAAAACATTGACAAAAGTCTTTTGTTAGGAGGGAAGGCAAATGACCAGAAACTTCCTAACAACAGTAGCCATGAAAACATTATAGGCACTTAAATAATGAAATGGGTCATTGACAATTCTTGGCAGCGGTGACATTCATTTATAAAGAACATTAATCATGACCCCCCCTTTTTCTGTTTATACTAAACATAATTTGATGTCGCAACCAGCATGGCAACCCTAAGTCACTCTCCTCTCCCCTGCCAGAAACCATCTCTGAAGGTGAATTGGTGAGAGTGACATCACAGGGCTAAACTTATCTGTGCTCCAACCATAAATTGTTTGCAAATGTCAGGATTTTATTTCTAGCAGCAATCAATTACTTACCTCATAACCCAGTAAGACATGCCAGCATGTACAGTAATGCGGTTTAGAACTCCATCTAGTCTAATGTTTCCCTTTCGTGGTCGATAAAAGTGAGGTTTGTTGGGCATAAATAAATTGTTCGAGGTCACACAGCCAGCAGGTAGCAGCCGGACCACCCACTTGAAACCAAGTCAGCTGATTTGAGTCTACAGCTCCTTTTACAGGACACATCACATTTCCCTCAGCTCAGACCTAATATGTTATTCAAGTGAATAACAATTTAGTAGTGCCGAATGTGACTCACTTTTCCTCCAAGACATATGCCACCTTCCCACTGGGAAGAGTCATCTATTC
Source organism: Geosciurus inauris (assembly GCA_004024805.1). NCBI lineage: Eukaryota > Metazoa > Chordata > Mammalia > Rodentia > Sciuridae > Geosciurus > Geosciurus inauris. The sequence continues at coordinate 12,236 of PVHX01031619.1, read as the reverse complement.
CCCATTTAGCTACTGGACCACTTTATAACAGGTAGGTGGCTGTACCGGTTTTTCAAAATACACGAGACTTAATTCTAAAACCAACGTTTCATGTTCACACATTACTCTGTAAGTGTATGTACTCCAGACTGAAATACATTTACCAAAAAAAATTAAAATAAATAAATAAATAAAGAGAAAGGGCTTAGCATTGCTTAGACAAAATTTGTGTTTTTACAAAGTTATTTATTATAGCAGGGACTCTTTAATTCCAAAGACGAGAATGCCTGCAGCAATGTTTAATATTCATTCACTTTTATTCAGGCAGAAAATTGACATTAGAACAGGCCTATTTTTAATAAAGATATTCTAGTTTTTCTACAGGGGAAGATACTTTTTCAAATATTATTCAAAAATATGCACAGAAAGTATAGCCTCAACTTGTGATAGTAGTGATAACTTTTTTATTAACCATTATATCCAATAAAGGTCTCTGGCAAGCATCCTGACAGTGCAGCGGGCCTGAGAAGTGGGAGACTATGCCAATGACAGCTCAAGCTCTGTCACATGTCCTAGACATAGGTCACAAGAGAAAACAAGAATCTTCTCCCTGAGTAAATTGACAGCCATTTATTTATGCTCAGTATTTAGGCTGCAGATGTTGAAAAATGTCAGCCTCCAAAAGGAACAAGGAACTACCCACTGCATCTTGACCCAGGCTGACTGACTGCCAGGAGAGTCCTGGTTTGATAACAGATGGAGAAAATTTAAAAAGAAAAAAAGAAAATCTCCATACAAAGAGCTATATAGACAAGGGTAGAGACAGGCAAATCTCTTCCTTGCCCATTCTTCCTAGAGCCCCAAGCACAATGTGAGCAGCGAATTGAGGGTCACTGTGCCCTTGGGTCGGGACAATCTTTGCACAGGCTTTGCTCAGCCTGTTTGCTGTTTGTCTTCCAATCCTTCATGCCAAGACCGGCTTAACAGGAGCAGACATACATCTGGGCTGCTTTCCTGACAGTAAAGAAAACCATGTGGTCAGGAATTATGTTATGGGTTGAGAAAGGGTAAAAAGCAACACAGAAGCAAACAGGCCTGATACTGGGGGGATGGGGAGTGGGCGATGGGACACATGGAAGTGCATCCTGGCATTAAGCCGAGGACAAGGGCTCAGTAATGCCAGACTCATTGCTATTGCCTCTGCAGTGGCACGAGGCCTCTGGGTCTACAGAATACATGGGCCTGAAAATTGTGCTGCCAGACCACTGGCAGGTGAATTGGCAGGGAAATGGGTGTCATAGAACCTTGCAGGCACCTTCCCTCAGAAGCCTGGAGAATGCAAGTAGGGTCAAGCCTGGGGCAAGGGTACAGCTGCCCCCCAGGGAGCCAGCAGAATTAAACTCCCAGGCCCTTGACCACCAGGGTTCCCATTTGGGAGGGAATTCCTTGCTCTTTGGGATAATAAAGGGTGAGCATACAGAGGAGAAATGCATGTTTTTCTAGAAAAAAGACAAACATGCTAAAATATGAGATTTTCTCCTATTTTTTCCTTTATTTTAGTGCTTTTAAATTGAAACTATAGAATCATCCAGACCCAACTGAGGAGTTTGCCTTGAGACTTGATCAACTTGAAACAACAGCATCTACTATAATAGCTGTTCAGCAAATAAGCAACTTCTATTGAGATGGGAAGAGTTAATATCAGGAAGGCAGCAACATGTCTCTCCTAAATAACAATATAATACAATGCAATTATAAGTAGAATCCTAGAGGTTTGTGTGTTTGCTTTGTACAGGAGAGGTTATATTTTTTTATTTTACTTTGTGAATTATGTGAGATAATTAGATGCTTATATGGAACAATAAGTACCCAAGAGACAAAAGAAAAAATAGAATGTTTGCATGTTTGGAGCAGAGTACATTCCTGATATGCCTTGCCATCCATAAAACTTATAAATTTTCTTTAATCAAACCAGCACAAGGACAAATAGATCAGGGTAGAATCTATAAAAAGATCTAAGTGTCCATGTGAAACTGACATGTGGCAAAGTGAAAATAGGAAAAAAGCATGCTTTATTTTGTATTTTCTCCTCTAAAATAAAATTTGCTAAAGTTTATTTTTTTCTGGCACCATTGACTAATCATTTGGAGGAAAAAATGAAAAAATATTGGATCTCATCCCACACCAAATACAAAAATAAATTCTAGATTAGTTAAATTTAAATGCTAAAAAAATTAAAAACAAATAGTGAACAAAGTAGCAAAGTAGGAATCTCTACAGCTATACGACAAACAGCAGTTTTGGTTATTAAAAAAAAAGTTTTGGGAAAACATTTAGAATTTTAAATGATTCCACGAACAATATCAAAAGGTAAATGACAAAGGGGGGAAAACATTTTCAAGCCACATGAGAGATTGAGAGTTGAATTCTATAAATATGTAAATGAATAAGAAAAAGACATGGAAATTAATAATAAAAATAGGCAAGGAAAATAATTCATTTCTTAAAATATAAATTATAAGAGAGTCCAAATTTATTAATACATAAATGAAAAGATGTTCAAGTTCATGAATAGTCTGGGAAATACAAACTAAAGGCACAATAAAATGCTCTATTTCATCCATTAGATTGGGATTAATTATCATGAACTCTAATCCCTGCACTATCCAGGACAAAGAAAAAAGTTCTTTCACATGCTAGCTGGAAAGGTGGATACTGAACTTTTAAAAAAGTAATCCAATAATATCCAATAAATAATTATAATATATAATGGAGTGTTGATCCTCTGTTCCATTCTAGCAGTTACAGGGTTTCTGTTCTAATTCCTATGACTTTAGTCCATTTTGATTGACTTTTGTTCAGGGTGAGAGATAGGGATGTAGTTTCATTTTTCTACATATAGCTATCCAGATTTCCCAGCACCATTGATTTAGATGTGTCTTTTCTCCAAAATCTTTTTTTGTACCTTTATCAAGAATTAGATGGCTGTAGGTAGATGAGTTTGTCTGTGTCTTTTATTCTGTTCCATTGGTATTTGTGTCTTTTGATGTGAAAACCATACTGTTTTTGTTACTATAACTCTATAGTACAATTTCAGATCAGGTATTGTGATGCTTCCTGCATCACTTTTCTTGCTCAGTATTGCTTTGGCTATTTTGAGTCTCTTATTCTTCCAAGTGAATTCAAGGATTTTTTTTTTCTAATTCTATGAAGAATGTAACCAGTCAAAAGTAATGGCTAACTACATTTACAAGGCCAGCCCCTCAACCCAGGGTGGGCATCTGGATGTGCTCATGCAGCAGAAACCCCAGGATCTCAGTGGAAGTTTTATTAACGACCCCCACCCAGCCCTGGAGCTGAATCGCAGCAACACCAAGCCTCTGCTACATTTTTATTCAGATCAAGCAAACCAGCAGATAGATGCCTTGTTTTGCTTCCCAGACCAAGCCTTCTCTCCTACACTACACCCAGCAGCAGCAACCACAGCAGCAACAGTAGCAGAGCTCAATGAGAGTTCAGGAGCAGCAGCAGCAACAGCAGCAGCAATAGCAGCAGCAGCAGCCACCACCACCCACCATCACAGCCCACTCAACCTTTATCAAGGCAGCCTTTGCTAAGGTCACCCTTGCCACTTTAGCAAAAGATCCTGCTTCAAAGAAAAGTCAGAATCAGTCCATCACAGGACTGGGCTATCAAATCTCCCAACAACACAGACAGGATCAACACTCTGTGGTCGACCAGAACACAGGCGCTAGTCCAAGTTCCAACCCCTGCTCAAATCCAAACACTGGAAGTGGTTATGTGAACTCCCAGCAATCACGGTTGAATCAGTAATTGATGGGAAAGAAACAGACTCTACAGAGGCAGATCATGGAGCAGAAACAGCAACTTCTCCTCCAGCAGCAGATGCTGTTTGATGCGGAGAAAATTGTTCCACGGATCAAATAAACTGACATTTGACAAGACCACCCCCAGATTACAAAGACCAAAGAAGAAATGTTGGCAATCTGCGAGCAGCTGCTCAGTATTTTGGTGGATCATCTATGGTGAGTTTGAACTCTAACCAGGCTTTGACAAACCCAGATTCAACTCACGCTATTTTAACTTCCAATTCCAGCCTCAAATCTACTGCCCATGGGACAAGAATGCCATCATTATCTACAGCAGTTCAGAACATGGGGATGTATGAAAATCTGCCTTGAAATCAGCCTGGCACATACACTGCCCCTTCAGGAATGAATCGAATGACCCAACAGAGAAATCCAAATCAACTCATAGCAAATCAAAATAACCCTCTGATGCCACGGTCATCTACGTTAGGGCCAAATAACAATAACACTGTGGCCACTTTTGGAATTGGATCTGTTAGCAATTTGCAATAATTGAGACTAAATTTAACCCACAATATGGCAAGCATGCCAACTCAGAGAACATTGAATGCAATGATCACATCCAACACAACAGCACCAAATGAGGCCTCCTAAGAAGCTCGGAAGTCCACAGGAGTTCGCTTCCCGAAAGGTGCCCCTGCAGCCTATACTCCAAACCAGTCGTTGCAGCAGGCAGCGGGCAGCCAGCAATTCTCCCAGAGGGCAGTGGCTCCTCCTAACCAGTTAACACCAGCTGTGCAAATGAGACCCATGAACCAAGCGAACCAAGCATCAAACGGACAAACCATGGGTCCACTCAGGGGTCTGAATCTCAGACCCAATCAGCTAAGCACACAGATTTTGTCTAATTTGAATCAGTCAGGGACAGGGTTGAATCAGTTGAGGACAGGCATAAACCAGGCACCGTCCTTGACACTCAACACTTTTCCTTTATCCAACCAAAGTTCCAGGACTTTTTAAGGAATTGACCATGGCAGTGACTTAGCTCTTGACTTCTCAGCCCACAGACTGATAACATGGGTCCTGCCCTAAACAGTGATGCTGATTTCATTGATTGTTATTGAAGACAGAGCCCAGCAATGATAACTGGATGAAAGACATCAATCTTGATGAAATCTTGGGGAAAAACTCCTGGAAGGAGAAAGGGTAGACAGTTCACAAACCATTTTTTTTTTTTTTTTTTTTTTTGAGGTTATTGTGAATGGAATGGTTTTCATGATTTTTTCCTTGACTGAATCACTGTTGGAGTATAGGAAAGATATTAATTTGTGGGTGTTAATCTTGTATCCTGATAATTTTGCTGAAGTCATTTATAAGCTCTCAATGTCTTCTGGTATTTATTTGGGTCTTCTAGATTCAGGATCATGTTATCAGCAAATAGAGATAGTTTAATTTTTTTCTTTTCCTATTTGTATCCCTTTTATTTCCTTCTCTTGCCTGATCACGCTGGCTAATGTTTCGAGGTCCATATTGAATAGGAGTGGTTAGAGTAGACAACCTCGTCTTGTTCCTGATTTTAGAGGAAATGCTTTTAGTCTTTCTCCATTCAGTATGTTGGCGGCTTTGGATTTGTAAATAGCCTTTATGATGTTGAGGTAAGTTCCATCCATCCCTAGCTTCTCCAGAGTTTTTAACATGAATGGGTGCTGGATTTTATCAAAAACCTTTCCTGCATTTATTGAGATGATCATGATTTTTGTCCTTAATTCTGTTTAAGTGGGAATTACATTTATTGAATTTTATATGTGGAACCAACCTTGCATTCCTGGAATGAAACTCACTTGATCATGGTATATTATCTTCTTGATATGTTTTTGAATGTGGTTTGCTAATATTTTATTAAGGATTTCTGCATCTATGTTTATCAAGGGTATTGGTCTGTAGTTTTTTTCCTTTATGTGTCTTTGGTTTTGGTATCAGGGTTATACCAGCTTCATAGAATATATTTGGAGTATTCCTTCACTTTCAATTTCATGGAATAATTTGAATTAAACTGGTGATACTTTTTTAAAAGTCTGGTAGAATTCAGCTGAGAATACATCTGGTCATGAGCGTTTCTTTTTTTGGAAGGTTTTTAGCTGCTGTTTCAATTCTGTTGTTTGATATTGATCTGTTTATGTTTTCTCTATTTTCCTGTTTCAATCTGGGCAGGTCATATGTGTCTAGAAATTTGTCAATGTCTTCCAGTTTACTGGAATATAAATTTTTAAAATAGTTTCAGATGATCTTCTGGATTTCAAAAAGGTCTGTGGTGATATCTCCTTTTTATCTCTAATTTTATTGATTGGATCTTCTCTCTCTTTTGGTTAGTTTAGCTAAGAGTTTGTTATTTGCCTTTTTGAAAAACCAACTTTTCATTACATTGATCCTTTTTAAAAATTCTATTTAATTAATTTCAGCTCTGATCTTAATTATGTCCTATCTTGTACTGATTTTGGAATTAGTTTGTTCTTTTTCTAAGGCCTTGAGACCCTAAGTTTATTTATTTGGGATCTCTCTAGGTTTCTAACGTAGGCCCTCAGTGCTATAAATTTTCCTTTCACAACTGCTGTCATACTGTCCCAGAGATTTTGGTAATGTTGTATTTCTATTCTCGTTTGTTTCTAAGAATTTCTTGGTTTCTACTCTCATTTATTCTTTGATCCACTCTTCATTTAAGAGTGTGTTGTTCAATTTCCATGTGTTTATGCGGTTTCTTTTATTTTTCATGCTGTTGATTTCTAGTTTCATTCCATTATGATCTAATAGCACACATAGGATTATACTGATTTTCTTTTTGTGTTTGCCAAGATTTATTTTGTGACCTAGAATATGGTATATTTTGGAAAAATATAATATATAATTCAAAAAATATAATTCAGCTGTTTAGGGCTAAAATATTCTGTAGATGTCTGTTAGAACCATTCAATTTATAGTGTTATTTAAGTTGGAAATATCTTTATTGATTTTGTGTTTTGATGACCTGTCTGTTGGTATTAAAAGTGTGTTGAAGTTACCCAGTATTATTGGGTTGGGGTCTATTTGAGATTTAATGTCATGGAGCATTTTTTTTTAATGTAATTGGGTGTAATGACATTTGGAGCATAAATGTTTATTGTTATATCTTCTTGTTAAATTATTTCCTCTACCAGGATGTAGTGTCATCTCTTTTGATTAATTTTTTCTTGAGATGTGCTTTGTCAGATATAAGAATAGCTACTCCTGCTTGTTTCAGAGTGCATTTGTGTGGAACATTTTTTCTATCCTTTTACTTTCAGCCTGTGGGTCTTGGCCTATGAATTTCTTGCTTATTTATCCATTCTGCTAGTATACTTTTTAATTGGTGAGCCCAGAAGATTAACATTCATTGTTAGTATGGATATGTGTTTGTGGTTTCTTGCCATTTTGATATTTTGCTATATTTAATACTGTTTTGATTCTCATTTAGTGGATTACTCTTCTATTTGATCTTCCTCTATTTGGAAACTTTGGAATATGTTTTCGAGTTTCTCTTGTGCAGTTTATCTGAGTATTTTTTGTAGAACTGGCATGGTGGTCATGAATTCTTTTAGTTTATTCTTATCACAGAAAGTTTTTGTTTCCCCCTTGAATTTGAAACTGAACTTTGTTGGGTATAGTAATCTTGGCTGGCAGTTGTTTTCTTTTAGAGCTTAGAATATCATTCCAGGCACTCCTTGATTTTAGGGTCTGAATTAAGAAATCAGATGTAAGCCTTGTCAGTTGGCTTCTAAATGTATCCTGATGTTTCTCTCTTGCAGCTTTTATTATATACTTTGTTTTCCGTGGTAGGCATTTTTTTTATTATGATGAGTCTTGGAGAGACTTTGATTTGAAAACATGTTTTCATTTGAAAACATCTATTTGGTGGTACTTTAAGCCTCCTGTATATGTATCTTATTTCTGACATAAGGAAAATTTTCTATAATTATATCATTGAAAATGTTCTTAATGCCTTTAGCTTGTATCTCCATGTTCTCTTCTAGTCCAGTGATTCTCAGGTTTGGTCTGCTGATGTTATCCCAGAATTTGTACATATTCTGATCATGTTCTATCTTTTTTCCCCTTTATTATTGCAGTATTCACGTTCATATACCCTATCTTCAAGGCCTGATGTTCTATATTCTACACAATCTAATTGGTTGATTATGCTTTCAAATGAATTTTTAATTTGGTCAATTGTGTCTTTCATATTTAGGAGTTCTGATTGGTTTCTTTTCACTGTTTCTATTTCTTTATTGAAGTAATCCTTCATCTCCTGTATTTGTGGTCTTAATTCACTCCTTAGATCTTCTTTTAGTTCACTGAATATTCCAACAAGTTTTTAAAAAGCTTTTTCTGGGATTTCATCTGCTTCAATATCAGTAAAATCCTTTTTGGGAAATTGTGAATTCTGGCAGAGGGGGAAAGATTTGTTTGCCTGATTTCTCAAGTTTCTTTATTTTTTATTTTCTTAGTTATATATAACATTAGGATTTCCTCATGTTTTCAGAGGTCTTGGACTTGTGCATCAATTGAGATGGATTATCTTTCCTCTTTTTTGCATATATCCTTTTGTGTGTAATGATCTTATTTGTTCTGGGACTTCTCTCTGTTTTTGATAGGTGACTATATGTCAAGAGGTGGGACCTGAGGTCCCTCTATGATTATTCCTCCGTGGGTCCTGGTTATTGATTTGGTGTTCTTGTCTCAATTCTTTGATTTGGAATAATGTTAAAGCTCAGGTGGGGCTAGTTTGTGTGGGAAATAAGATTCACTGTTGTTTGGTTGAGGTGTATTTCTTGGCAGCACAATCTCTACTCTGTGACCTTGAAATGCCCCAATCTCTTTCAAGCCCTTTTTAAAGGAAGTAGGGACCTGAGCCAGGAAGAACACTAATGTCAGCAACAGATGTATAGCCTTAAGATAAATGTCCAGTGTCTACTATTTACTTTGACATCTGTAACACTAATATGAATGGGAGGGGGGTTGGCATTTAACAACAGAACCAATAATTAAGAAATGTGAACTAGATAAAGTGTTTAACAGCAGGTATCTACTATGTTGTTCACTGTATTAATAATCACAACAACTAGAATGTGGTAGAAATTACATAAACATAATTTCTATTATTTAATGGGATTACAGTTTCTTAAGAAAGAGAAAATAGGGTCAGAAGGGAAAAGAAAGTTGGAAATGTTTGAAAACAGTGATCAGAGGAGAGGAAGGAGATAGGGAGCAGGTGTCAGCTGTAAAGAAGAAATAAGTTAACTGAAAGCAATCAAAAAAAGAGAGGAGGAGAGAATAGAAAAATTTTTCTGATACTGGGGGAAGAGATTGAAGACAGGGAGATAGGAAGGCCTAGCACCTAGGTATGAAAGAACAAATAAACGTAAGATTCAAACAACTCAAACCCTCATATAAATGTACCCCACCTAAATCTAATCTAATCTGAGCTAAATAATGAACACATGTGGGAAAGCGCTGTTAATATGTAAGTTTTACATATATATGTATATATGTAAAATATATCCTATTCACACAGTGAAAGCATACACAACCACCCATGCAATCACATACACACAATATTATGCATAATGAAAAAAATGAAGAATACACTATGAGGCTGAGGATATAGCTCAGTTGGTAGAGTGTTTGCCTTGCCTGCACAAGGCCCTGGGTTCTAATCCCCAGCACCACACACACACATACACACACACACACAAAAGAATACAATATGATGGAATAAAGTTTGAAAACATGTTAAAATTTAAAAAGAGTTTAAAAAGGGAATATGGAGGAAAAAATAAGGAAAAAGCAAAAAAAGAAAGAAAGAAAATTTTTTAGTGAAAGATAGTGGATTTGTTTCCACACTGGTGGTCAAATCTATTGGTAGGGATGGAGTTTTAGTCTTTATATTTATTTTTGGTTCTGTATTTATGGCCACTGTCCTTGTCTCTCACCTAGTCATCAGCTGGGTATAGTAGCTCTCAGCTTCCAATCTCCCAGTATTGGGTGGTAGAGACTGATGGGTGCTGATGATACGTTTAATCCCGTAGCAAGGGTGATGCAGAGTTCTAGATTGGAGTTCCAGTTGCTGGGGTTTGGACTTTGGGAGGTTTTGTAACTCTGTTGGTGAATATCTGAGATTTGGTCAACTCCTCCTATTACTGTGGAGCTTCTATCTCTGCTTGGTTTATAGCCTCTGGGGCTTCCAGAAGAATCCACTTTCATGGCAGAGGGACTAAGCTTCCATGGTCCTCACTTTTACCATTGTGGATGTGAATCACCGGTATCCACCCTGGAGTGCAGATGTGCTTGCTTGGCTGTAGTCAGCGTCTTCACAATGGCTCATATGGGGTGCCAGCTATTATGGGATTTTTTTCTCTTGGGCTCCAGAAGCTGAGTGATCCACAAATGAAATGTTCTTTGTGTCTGTTGCAGTCTCTCTGGTTCAGGCACCCTCTGGGGATTCTTTCTTTGGTTGCTGGTAACTTCCTTCACGAGTTGCCAATCCTCTGTCTCTGTTCACAGCTGCACAAGTTGCACCAGGCAGCTTTCAGCGCCTGGAAATGTTTCCTCACCTGCCAGAGTGTTGTTGCAGAGGGCAGCCTACATGGGGCTCCCGCCTCATGGACCTCTTTGGATTTGTTTTCACTCAGCCACTTACCCCACCAACTCTGTGTGCTTGAAAACAGCCTTCCTCTGGAAACCCCAGGTTTCCCTAAGTCAATTTTTCTTTCCTTTTTAATTTGTTTATCCGCTGCCCAACCGTTTCTTTTGTCTGGGTTCCCTGCTCAGCTCTGCTGGCAGCCAGAGCTGGCCGGTCCCTAAAGTATTATTTATGTTCAAGTTACTGACATTCTGTAGCTCTATGATCCTTTTATTCTTTACAGTACAGTATTATGTTTTTAGTGTTCGTTTGTTACTCACCTTCCTGAGGCACCGTCTTCTCACTTTCTGAGTCTGATGCTGAGGAACCTCTGGGCTGTGCTGCTTTCTCTACTCTACTCTGCCATCTTGTCTCTCTTTCCTTGATTAACATTTAAATAAATAGGCTTTGAGGAAAGCAGATTCCTCTCCAGAGTGTGGGTGGGCCTCATCCCATCAGGTGAAGACTTTAAAAAGAAAAGGAATGAGATCCCAAGAGAAGGAAGAAATCTTTCCTCCGGGTACAGTAACTCATCCTTCCACCTCCAGCCTGGCAGCTTTCCCTGCAGAATTTGGACTTTGCTTCTCACAGAGGTAAGTTATATTTGTATTAACTTGCAGAAAATTGAAGAATTTGCATGAAGCTAGAAATACTAGTATGTAGTGTGTGTGTGTGTGCATATGCACACGTGCTCTGAGGAAGAGGGGAAAGGAGAAACAGTCTAGAGCAAGAGCTAAAGACCATTGTCTTACCCTGTCCACAATAGAGTCATCAGAGGTTTAAAATACACCAAGTCAGCATGGAGGTGCACGCCTATAATCCCCAGGGCTCAGGAAGTTGAGGCAGGAGGATTGCATGTTCAAAGCCAGCCTCAGCAACTTAATGAAGCCTGAAACAACTCAGCAAGACCTTGTTTCAAAATAAAATGTAAGAAAGGTCTGGGGATGTGGCTCAGTGGTTAAGTGCCCCTGGGTTCAATCTCTGGTACAAAAAACAAAAAGAAAAAAAATCCCACCTGTAAGAGCCATTTGATGAGAATTTACTAAGAAACTCATTTCAGAGTGTAATAAGAGTATATAGTGCTTAGAAGCTTAGTCTTCAACATCAGGTGGATCTAGACTCAAATTTCAGCTCTACTACTTATTTGGGTATGACATTTCTGTATTATCTAATTCTATAAATTTCAACTGTATTATCTAAAAAATAAATAATATCTACTTTATGAGATTGTTAGAAATATTCAATGAGATCATATGTGGGAAGTACTTAAAATAGTTGTTTGCTAGCACAGCATAGAGTTGTATTTATTCCTAGTGTTGTTTTGTGGTTATTAGATACTAGAGGCAGTGAGATTCCTAACAAGACAGTCCCAAGAAAAATTTGCAAAAAGCAGTCAAGTGGCTCAGTACAGCCAGGATGTACTGTGAGGAAAACTGTGCACCTGTATTCATGAGCTTAGGGAGACCCGGCGGACACTGTGGGAATGAATGGAAGGGAGGATCTCAGGGGTATTTCATTATCAAGGATGATGCTGAAATTCCTGGATTAGGGTGTCTTAAGTCCATTTTGCTGCTATAACAATATCACAGGCTAAACAATTTGTATAAAGAGACATTTGTTTTCATGGTTCTGGAGACTGGAGAATCTAAGATCAAGGCCATGGCATCTTGTGCCTGGTGAGGGCATGGTGGAAGGGATAGAAGGGCAAGAAAAGATGAAATCTGTGTCTTCTAGTGGCA
>PVHX01031618.1:0-14697 GCA_004024805.1 Geosciurus inauris | reverse complement strand
AGTAGTTCTGTTTTTCCACACATTCCTGACCAAGCCCCCTTTCTCCCAAAGGACTGCTTCAGCTCTGTTATTCTTGGCTGGCCACAGCAAAATTCAAATCCACCTTTTTATTATATTGGCTCCCAGATGCTCTAATGCAGTTAACTTTCCACAATAAACCAGCACTCTTGGTACCCTGAATTAGGTAGCTGTAAAAACAAGGAAGGTGCAAATTTGGTCATGTTTTATTCACATAGTTCTGCTTGAAGTCTCATTTCCCTCTCTTCTGAGGCCTCACTGGTATTTCTCAAGGGTACAGATTTCTCAGACACAGAACTCTGCTTTGAATGTCAGTTACTTATCAGGGAGCATCCATCAATCAAGAGAGTCAAGAACCAGAAAGCACTTTCCCCTCTGGTATTTAAAGATCTTTGGGTCTGTGCCAGAACAAGACAGAGAACAGCTATGGGGACTTCTAAACATACTCCAATGTTGAAATCAAACCTCACAACAGAGTTCACTGGATTCATAGAACAGTTTGCATACTTGGTTCTATGGGATATGTTAACCAAGCATTTGCTGATGGATAATTCATGGAAATGCTGGTGACAAAACAGATTTCCACACAGTCAACATAGTTATTCTAGAAAGAGGACTCTGACACTGGGAGAGGAAGGAGAGTTTGTTGTCCTTAGTCCCCTTCTGCTGCAGAAGTTCAGTCATTGTTCCAATGACATCCCATACCACTTTTGTATCAGGACAACTGAGACCACAGCCACCTCTGTTTGATCTAGGGCCTATGCCACCTTATGCCAAGTAGTTTCAGGACCTCAAGTTTGCTTCCAATCCAAGGGAACCAGTGAGTCTATCAACACAGGTGCTCCTAAAGTGTCTATCAGAGTTAGGTTGCCCAATATGCAGGCCCTCTAGGCTTCTCATCTGTCCCCTTTCCAGCTAGAAGAATGGACTGGATTGGAAGGAAGATCCTAAAAGGTCCTTATCTTTTATCTTCCTCCATTCTAACCTCCCAGGGTTGTATTGCACAGGACAGATTGTGGCTTAAATCGTCACCTTGGCTGCACACTGGAATCATTTGGGTGGGGAATTAAAAAAAATACTGATACCTAGAGATTCTGATCTAAGCGGTCTAGGTTGAAGATTGTGTATTGGGAGTTTTAAAAGCTCCCCCAGGTGATGTTTTAGTTTTTTGTTGCTGTGACCCATCAAGAACAACTTAAAGAAGGAAAAGTTTATTTTGGCTCACAATTTCAGAAGTTCAATCCATGGTCGGACAACTTTATGGCTCTGGGCCCAAGGTGAGGCAGAACATCATGGCAAAAGGGCTTGGCAAGAGGAAAGCAGCTCAGGACACAGCAACCAGGAAGCAGAGAGAAAGAGAGAACTCTGCTAAATAAAAGGGCAAAATAAAACCCCCAAAGACATACCTTCAGTAACCTACGTCCTTCAGTCACATCCTACCACCTACAGTTACTGTCCAGTAAATCCATATCAGTGGATTAATCTTCCAATTAGGCTGCATCTTTTTTTAAAAAATTTTTTAGTTGTTGATGGATCTTTATTTTATTCATTTATTATTTATATGTGGTGCTGAGGATCGAACCCAGTGCCTCACGCATGCTAGGCAAGCGCTCTACCACTGAGCCACAGCCCCAGCCCCTAGGTTGCATCTTAATGATCTAATCATTTCATCTCTGAAAATTCTTGCATTGTCTCATACATGAGGTTTTGAAGGACTCATATCTAAACCATAATAGGTGATAACAAGATGCAGCTAAGGCCAAGTAGAAGAGTTTATAGTTAGGAAATAATTTGGTCTGGGATTGTAGCACAGTGATCGGGCATTTGCCTGGCATGTGTAAGGCCCCAGGTTCCATCCCCAACACTGCAAAAAATTTATGCGTAATGCTTTTACATTTGTACTTTCTGGACCTCCTGCCAGGAATTTTTTGGAAGCATTGGAGACAAGTCACATGTGGTTCACACCTGTTGGGTCTGCTAGGAGGCCTTGGACCTGTCACAAAAAATTTCACCACTGCTGTCTTCTCTATAAGTTCTAAACTTCTGTGACTTGATACCACATGGCCTACTTTGTTCCCTGGGACTCCCCAGGAATCTAGGCCCCAAAGTCTCACCTTAAGGAGTTGAAATCTGTGCTGGCCCTCTTGGTTTCCTCTCTTTGGTATGTCACAAAGAATAGACTTTGCCTTGGGGGCCAAGCAAAGTCCCCCAGCAGGGAGGGGTTCTTGCCTGAAGTTGAAGAGCATCCCTCCTATATTTGATTCCTATGGATGCTGGAACAAATTCTTATCAACTTGGTGGCTGAAGAAACACAGAAATGTATTCTCTCACTAATCTAAAGGTTAGAAGTCTAGTGTCAGTATTAGTGGTCCAAAATCATGGTACAGGGAAGGCACTTCCTGGTCTTTCCTAGTTTCTCGTGGCTGCCAGCCATCTTTGGCTTGTGGCCATATCATTCTCATCTCTGCTTCCATGCTCACAATGTCTTCTGTTCTGTCTGTGTCAAACTTCTCACTCTATCCCTCTTGTAGGGATACTTGTAATTGTTTTTAGAGTCCACCCTCTAAAATGCAAGATAATGCAAGATAATCTTTCCATCTCAGGACACTTTGATTACATCTACAAGGATCCTGTTTCCATATAAGGTAACATTTTCAGGTTTTGGAAATTAGTATGTGAACATCCTTCAGAGAGTCATATTTCAGCCTACCAGACCTCCTGAATGAGGGCCATCATGAGGTATGGGCACAAGGCAGTGGTAAGTCAGTTCTTTCAGAGGAGCCCATCCCCAAGGGCTTGTTAAAGCCTATATGAGGAGCCAAGGTATAAATGGAATATGAAGGCCAGGAAGATAAGAGTGAAGACCAACATTTGGTCTAGACAATTCTATAAGCAGTTGAGGGTAGTGGATGTTAGAGATAGGCTAGATGGGTGTCTGTTTCTGGTATGTGCTTCCACGGGCCTCAGAGGGAGAGCCTGAGGAGAATCAGCCTGTCGAGGTGGCAGTGATGCATCCACTTACACTATTAGTGGATAAAAGGGTGTGTCCCACATCTCCATCTTGCCTTACCTTAGGAGGGCTTGACCATTCATGCCACTGCCCGTTCCTTCTAATGCTCCTGCCTACACCCTGTTCCCCAATGGATATGCCCATGTTTCCAACTCAGATTTTCCAAGGTCAAGTCCACTCCAGTGAGTGAGGCAAGACCTTAGGGTTGAAAATTTGGGGCTCCTTTGCCAATCTTACAGTTGTTATTAGAAGTTTTCTCTCTTTGTAGTAAAAAAGATGGGATCAGTATCAAACATTCTGTGGAAACATTTTATATTTTTTGACTTTATAATGCCCCAGTGACCATTATAATACACTGCTGGGGATTATTGACCAAAATGATTTTTTTCCTCTAAATTTGGCTCTCTTATAGCCATTAATGTGTGTTTTAAAAAGCCCAATAAGCAAGATATGGTGGAACATGCCTTTAATCCCAGCAGTTTGGGAGGCTGAGGCAGGAGGATCACAAGTTCAAGGCTAGTCTGGACAACTTAGCAAGGCCCTATGTCTAAATAAAACACAAAAACGGGCTGGGAATTGGCTCAGGGATTAAGCACCCCTGGGTTCAATCCCCAGCAAAAATAATAATAATAATAATAATAATCATCCCAATATTAATATTACATTTAATCCACTATTATTTCCAAACCATTGGAAGCGCAAGACAGCACCTACTCCTTGGCTTAAACTACAAAACTCATGGGAACACCCAAGCTGAAAATCTAACAATTCAGTTACTTTTATACATTCTTGGCTTCATTTTATGAAGTATTTCAGAATGCCACCATCTTTCTGCATTGGGTGGTGTTTGTAAGAGAGATTGAGTTGAGGCCTCTTATTCAGAAAACTTAAAGTCGCAGATACCACTCATCATACATGCTGCTGGCAGTTCACCCAAACGTTTACTGAGGAAAAGGAATACCTACTTCGAGAAGGACAAGTGGGTTCCATGTTTGTTTGGAGTTACTTTTGCAGATGAGGAGCCTGGGCCTACAGAGTCCACTCTGAATTCCCACAGGGACAACTCAGAGGGCACTTGGAAAATCAGTGTTTGAACCATGTGCTCACTGAGGCACACAGGGCCAAGCCTGCAACAGAGAGATTTGACAATGTGAAGGCCAAAATGAACATCAGAGAAGATGTTGTTCAGATTTGCAAATTGGTGTCCCTTTAGCTGGGCCCATCATGCAAAGGTTTTGTTGGAGCCAAAGAGTGGTGTTTTTGTTCATTTTTTTTTTTTTTTTGGTACTGGAGATTGAAGTCAGGGGCACTTGACCACTGAGCCACATCCCCAGCCCTATTTTGTGTTTTATGTAGAGACAGGGTCTCACTGAGTTGCTTAGCACCTCACTGTTGCTGAGGCTGGCTTTGAACTCACGATCCTTCTGCCTCAGCCTCCGTAAGTGCTGGGATTACAGGCTTGAGCCACCACGCCTGGCTAAGAGTGGTGTTTTTAAGAACTAAATTACTTGGTAACATTTAAAATCTATACTTTTGGCTTTTAGTGAAAAATTAGGATCTGGTCAGCTCAGATCCTTGTTACCTTGTGACAAGAATGAGGTGGAGTCAGCTCCTACTGCTTCCTTGAGATGGGCCACAACGTTCTCCCATCCAACACAGCCCTTTAGTGGCCTGGCCTCCTTCATACATTGACATTGCCTGTTGGACCCCAGTGGGCATTTGAGTTTGCAAAGGCTGCCACAGCTCAACCCCCTCCCTCAACATGAGGGAGCTGAGACACACAGTGGATGCTGAGTTCCTATAGCAACGTGGTAGAGTGGAAAAGGTGTGAACTTGAAGGTGGAAGGTTGCTGTCTAAACTTGATTCCATTGCTCACCCTGTTGAGCATCTTTGGCCCAATGAATTCCCTCCTGTGTCCAATGGACACAACCAGAAGACAGATTAAATGAGACAAGTATGTGGCAGCACTTGGCCCAGGAACGTACTGAATGGGTGCTCAGTGGCTCTAATTGCCTTCTTTGTGCCTTTTCTCCACTGTACCATGCCACCTTTCCAGATGTCCCTGAAAAAGGAATAGAGGTGATGTGCTATTATTGAGACTGTCCTGAACAGCCACTAGGGCTTTTTTTTTCTTCTCAGTTTCATTAAGATGTTTTAATTTTCTTTTTCTTTTTTGTTTCTTTTACTACTAGGGATTAAACCCAGGGCCTTGCACATGCCAGGCAAGTGCTCTATGACTGAGCTACACCCCCAACCCCAATTCACCATTTCAAGTGTATGTTATAGCTTAGATATGGAATGTCCCCTGAAGGCTCATGTGTTGAAGGCTAGATCCTCACTGTAGCAATGTTTGGACGTAGTGCTTTGGGGAAGTAATTGGATCATAAGGGCTCTGAATTAATCCATTTATTTGTTTTATTTTTTTTAAAAATATTTTCTTAGTTGTAGATGGACACAATATCTTTATTTATTTTTATGTGGTGCTGAGGATCAAACCCAGTGCCTCACACATACAAGGCAAGCACTCTGCCACTGAGCCACAACCCCAGCCCCCATTGATTTTTTTTTAAATATTTTTTTTTAGTTGTAGATGGACACAATGTCTTTATTTCATTGCTTTGTATGTGGTGCTGAGGATCGAACCCAGTGCCTCACGCATGTGAGACAAGCACTCCACCGCTGAGCTACAATCCCAGCCCTTGATTTGTTTTTAATTGAATGGACTACTGGGAGGATGGTGGATGCTGTAGAAGATGGGGCCTACTTGGAAGAGTAAACCACTGGGGTGCACCCTGGAAGAATGTATCTTATTCACAACCCTCCCCCTCCCTCTTCTGTTTGGCTGCCATGAGGTGAGCAGCTCTGCTGCACTACCCCCTCTCTGCTATGATGCTCTGTCTCACCATGGTTATCTAGCAATGGAGCCAGCCAACCATGGACTGACACCTCTGAAACCATGAGCCAAAAATAAATCTTTCCTCATTCAAGTTGATTTTATGAGTTATTTAGTCACAGTAACTGAAAGCTGACTAGCCCAGTGTACAATTCAAAGGTTCAGTATATACTAAATTATTAAGATTTTTCAATTGTGGTAAAACACATAGAACATGAAACTTGCCCATTTAACCACTTTTAAAAACAAAATTTAGGGGCTGGAGTTGTGGCTCGGTGGTAGAGCACTTGCCTAGCATGCATGAGGCACTGGGTTCAATCCTCAGCACCACATAAAAATAAGTAAATAAAGATATTATGCCAATCTACAACTAAAAAAATATTTAAAAAAACCAAAAAACAAAATTTAGTGCCATGACTTACAATGCTGTGCAAGCACCACTACTACCTATTTCCAAAACATTTCATCATGCCAAACAGAAAATTTGTAACCAACAGGGAATTATTATTTTTTTAAAAATATTTTTATTAGTTATAGATGGACAAAATTTTATTTGTTTGTTTTTATGTGGTGCTAAGAATCAAACCCAGAGCCTCACACATGCTAGGCAAGTACTCTACCACTGAGCTACAACCCCAGCCCCCAACAGGGAATTATTATTCCTTGTTCTTCCCTTCCTAAAGCCTCTGGTAACTTCTAATCTATTTTCTGCCCACATTAATTAGCCTACTCTAGGTATTTCATGAAGGTGGGATCATAAAATATTTGTCTTGGGGCTGGGGCTGTAGCTCAGTGATAGAGTGCTTCCCTAGCACATGTGAGGCACTAGGTTCAAGTCTCAGCACCACGTAAAAACAAATAAAGGTATTGTGTCCATCCACAACTAAAAAAAATTAAAAAATAAAGTATTTGTCTTTGATATCTGACTTTTTTCTCGTAGCATAATATCCTCCAGGTTCATCCATGTTGTAGCATATATCAGTGCTTTCTGAATGATATTCCATTCTATGGATCTATCACGTTTGCTTAATCTGTTCATTTGCTGATGACATTTGAGTTGTTTCCACCCTTTGGTTATCAGGAACAATATTGCAATAAAAATGGTGTACAAGTTATCTGCTTGAGCCCTCGCTTTTAATTCCTTTTTTAAAATAGTTTTTAGTTGTATATGAACACAACACCTTTGTTTTATTTATTTTTATGTGGTGCTAAGGATTGAACCCAGTGCCTTTCATGTGCTAGGCAAGCACTCTACCACCGAGCTACAATCTCAGACCCTTGCTTTTAATTCTTTTGGGTATATACCTAGAAGTTAAATTGCTGGGTTCTATGATACTTTTATAAGCAGCTGCCAGACTGTTTTTCAAACAGCTGTACAATTTTATGTTCCTACCAGCAAACTAGAAGAATTCCAATTTCTCTACTCCCTTGCCATCATCTATTATTTTCTGATATTTTTATTTCAGCCATCTGAGTAGTGTGAAGTGGTATTTCATTATGGTTTTGATTTGCATTTCTCTAATGGCTAATGGTGGTGTTCAACATCTTTTCACATGCTTATTGGCCATTCATATATATTCTTTAGAGAAATAGACATTCAGATTCTTTGTCCATTTTCAAAAAAATTGGGTTATCTGTCTTTTATTATTGAGTTATAAGAATTCTTTATATATTCCAGATTCAAGTCTTTTATCAATTATATGATTTGAAAATGCATTTTCCCACTCTGTGGGGTATCTTTTCACTTCCTTGATGCTATATGTTGAAGCATAAACTCTTTTAATTTTGATAATGTCCAATTTATCTATTTTTTCTTTTGTTGCTTGTGCTTTTAAGGTTATATCTAAGTAACCATTGCCAAATGCAATGTCATAAAGATTTGCTCATTTTCCTCTAAGAATTTTATAGTTGTAATTCTCACATTTAGTCCTTTGATCCATTTTGAGTTAATTTTGTGTATGGTGTGATGTAGGGGGTCTAACATCTTTCTTTTGCATGTGGATATCCAGTTGTCTCTGTAGCACTTGTCGAAGAGACTATTCTTTTCCCCATTGAATAGTTTTGACTCCCTTGTTAGAAATCAACTGACCATATATATGTCTCACCAGAGATATATAACAAGGGAGCCAGCCAACCATGGACTGAAATCTCTGAGATATATACACATATATTCTCAGTTCTGTTCCATTGATCTGTTCCATTGTCAGTCTAATGCCATTAACACACACTATCTTGATCCTGATTGTTATTTCTCTAGAGTAAGTTTTGAAATATGGAAGTGTGATTTTTCCAAATTTGTTCTTTTTCAATATTGTTCGAGCTATCATGTATCCTTTGCATTAACATGTGACTTTTAGGATCATTTTGCCAATTTCTACAAAAAAATCTGGGATTTCAATAGTGATCGTGTTGTGTAGTATGATTTGGAGTGCACCACCCTCTTTACCCTCTGGGATTTTTCATAGCAGGACGCTCTGCTTGCTTCCCATCAGTGCCAAGCATCTAGGGTGGCAAGTGTTATAATAGCAAGAGAAGCCAGTTACTTGTCCATTACTTGAATTTCATATTAGTCCTTGACTGCGCTGTCTAGTGCAGATACCACTGGCCACATGTGACTGTTGAGCACTTCAAGTGTGGCTAGTCCAAACTGAGATGTGACACAGATGATTTCAAAGAAATACATAGCTGATTTAAAATATTTAATACAAAAACATAAGTGGAAAATATCTTATTAATATCCATTACATGTTGGTTTATGTAACATGTTCAAACTATTTTCATCTGTTTTTTTAAGTGACTACTAGAACATTTAAAATACATGTTTGGTTTGTCTTATATTTCTACTGGCCATCACTGTTCAAGAGATTCTTGACATGGAGTTAATCTAGAAGAGCCACAATATTTAAGGTATTCTTGGAATTCTCTGAACATCTGGCAAAATTGTGTGTACCTATGTATGTGCAAGTTATCTATTGCTATGTAACAAATAATGCCCACATGTAACAGCTTTAAACATATTTATTATCACATGGTTTTTTGGTAAGTGTGGCTTAGCTGGTACCTTAGGTTTAAGGTCTCTCACTGGCTGCAATACATGTTGGCCAGGTCTGCATTGATCTCAGGGCTGACTGAAGGCAGATTTGCTTTTCAACACACTCATGTGGTTGTTAGCAATCCTCAATTCCTTAACAGATAATAGACAGTGGCCTTAGTTTTTTTTTTTTTTTTTTTTTTTTTTTTACCATGGGGACCTCTCTACGGTTTGGCAATCAACATGGCAGCTGGCTTCCCTCACAGTGAGGGAGAGAGCAAGATAGAGAAAACAAGATGGGAGCCACAGTCTTATTTAACATAATTTCATCACTTTTTTCTGCATCTTATGCATTAGAAGCAAGTCATCAGGTCCAGTCTATGTTCAAGTGTAAGGGATTACACAAGGGCATGAGTACCTGAGAGGCTGCCTTTTGTTTTCTAGACAGACCCAAATTTTCATCTGATTCTCAAAGAAGTTTCTAAGCAACCTTCAATGAAAAGTGTATGAACCAATTATGGAGGGAACTAAGACAGAGGTTTTGACTAAGGAAGAGATTTTTATTGCACATTTCTATGCTAAACACAAGATACAACAACTTGGTATCAGCTTTAGAAAAGGGGCCAGGTGCAGAGGCACAGATCTGTAATCCTAAATCCCAGCTACTCAGGGCCCAAGGTAGGAGGATCCCCCAAGTTTGAGCCCAGCCTTAGCAACTTAGCGAGACCCTGTCTCAAGATAAATAAAAAGAAAGGGCTGGGAATATAGCTCAGTGGTAGAGCACCCCTGGATTCAATCCCCAGTATCACAAACAAACAAAAATAAGGTAAGAGAAGGAAAGGATTCCTCTGCAGGACAAAGACTCAATGTATATACTTAAGTGAAATAATGAAATGATCACAAGATCTATTTTATCCCAGTAGATTTTCTGAGCTAACATTCTGTGTTTACCATAGCTATTTGCTTTTTAGAATGCTCCCATAGTTTTTTTTAGTCATAGATTTGAGATGCAGGTATAGATTGCTCTAGTTCATATGATTTTATAGGATCTGGAGCCTTCTCTAGAGGAGCTCAGTTTCTCACTATAATCTGTCAGGCAGGGTTCCCTATGATTAATAAACCACCGGGGCCTCTCTAGAAGGCACAGTGAGACCCAGGTTAGGGCAGGTCTTTGTGGCCCCATTAACTAAGATTGCTGGAGTTCTAATTTGAATGTAATTAGCTCCTATTGTAGGGAGTGTATTAGTTTCTCCTCACTTAGACTTCCTGCCTTTGTCAACCTTTCTTCTTGATTCTAAGCACCAAGTATGTGATGCTTTCCCAAAGTTGAGTATTCCAGAGGAGGGCCTTGACCAGGCCTCAGTAATGGTGTGGATAAAAGGAAATGTCCAGTCTCCTTATTCTGCCAGTAAGTAGAAGTAAAAAAGCATGATATATCGGGCCAGATATGCTGCTATTCTTGGAAAATAGTTTCTGGAATCAGCAATTGAATTCTACCTCCCTATAATGAAGGGCTGAGCTGAAGTGTGAGAGGCAGGAGCCTGTGCACGGGTTACTGTAGAAGAAAAAGACCATGCCTTTGGAGAAAATGTGTTTTTTCTTCTCCATGGCCCTTGAAGTGAATCTCCATCTGTTTCTCTAAGGAAAATGCATGTCTTTTAGGACTCATAGGAAATGCCTATTCTAATAGGCTTTCCATCAACGGCTCTAGCATCTGTCTTCCATCCTCCAGGCAATTTTAAGATTCCACGAGGGACTTATTGGGTTGATTCTTGCCATAAGCACTGGTGACAAGGGGAGTTGTTGATAAGAATCCAGGGGCTCTGAGATAGAGAAAGATCTAGACTCTAGCTTTGTTGATGCTGTCTTGGTTTTGATCCCTCTCAGGAGCTGGAAACCAAGAGAGCCCTGAATGGGAAGTTAGGAGCCCTGAATGGGAAACTAGGAGCCTCCAGGCTCTAGAACTAGCCAATGGACCTCTTTTACCCTTCCTGCCCCTCTTGGCTGGGGAAGCTGGGCTAGTGATCTTAAGGTCCTGCCCGCTCACCCTCTGCATGCTTTCTGTCTTCTTTTGGATGCAGAATGCAAAGTAGGACATGCCAAGAAGGAATAAATCCACCCTCTGGGCCTTGAGTTGGCTGCTGCAGGGAGCTCTGCCAGCGCCCTTGTCTGAGAGGCTGCAGCTCAGTTACCAGGCCCTGGCCAACCTCCTACTACCTCACAGGACTGGAACTGCACTTAGACTACCCTCCCACTCTACGCCCCAACAACCCTAAATCCCACACCTCTTCCATGCAAAGCAGCCACCCTGATGAATGATAGAAAAAACTGTGTGGAGGCTCAGGCTGGAAATCAAACACTCTCTGATTGCCCAAACAGGGCCATGAAATTCATTTCCCCTTGAAAATCAGCACCTGAGAGCCAGTATGCTCTTAATCATCTAACTGATCCCTTTTTTTTCCCCACTCTCTCTCCCAAATTGCAGTTGTTATAAGAATGTTGAGTGGGTTTGGAATTATTACAAACAAAAAATGCCAGAAAATTTTTGGAGAAGAAATACTAAGCTCTGTAGCTTCCGCAGAACTCTTAGAGAGGAAGAATGTGGAAGGCACTGGAAACCATTCCTGGCCAGCTGCCTACTCAAAGGCCTATGGTTTTGTCTGGGCTCAGAGGAACATTATGAACTTAAGGCCAAGAGCAAAATGGGACCCCTGGAAGAATTTTGGGCCAAGCTACATCTGCTTGCTGGCTTCCATCTCACCCGGGAATATGGATTTCTGGAAGGGCCTGGGCCAGATGGTATGGGAAGGCCTATAGATCACTGTGCTTCAGAGTACACACCAGGTTGAAAGGTGTTTTCTCAAGCAACAGGAATAAGGCTTGTGGCTTGCAGACTAGATGGTGGAGTTATGGATCACCACAGATAAGCCCAAATCCAAGGAGAAAGGAATCATAGCTCTGTGTGAGCTGCAGACTGCTACTGGGTGATTGTGAGTGGGTGGACTTCCTACCTTACTGGTGGAGAAAGGCACTCTGTAACTGAAGCCCTGTCAGGATTAATAAAGGGAGGGGCCCAGCAAGCTGTTGGAGAACATGACTACCTTTTTCCTTAGGTTTGTGGCTGGCTCATAGCACTGGCTTCAGCTGTTCTGGTCAGCTCGTGGGAGGCCTAAGCTTTCCCTACAGTTTGGCTATATATAACAAATCTCCCATTAAACTCTGCTCATTCTGCTCCCAGTGTCCTGCTGAGGTGTAATTGATATTCATCCCTGAGTTGTTGGTTTTGCAAGGAGCACAAGCACTCTCAGAAACCTAGATCATGACTAACAGTTGACTTGTGACTTCAATGGATTTGAGTATCTTCTGGGGGTGACTATAACGGATGGTCGCCCATTGGCCTTACCTCCTGCACTAGCTAAGGGAAGATGCTAACATGGGTGATGAGGGAGATGTTGGAAGGTATCTTGAGTCCTCAAATAGGAAGCTGGATTCTTACTGCCTTGTTAGGCACAAACAGACCAGTGGTGATATTTGGAAAAGGCCATTTCAGCAGAAATAAATCAAGAGATAAGGCAAGAGAAATTAACAAGAAGTTTCTACTGCAGTCAGATAGGCCTCCAGTAATTGTGAATTTTCTATACTTCAAAATGTACATTGATTCTCAGCATCAAATGAAGACAGAATGTTCAATTCTCAGTATCTTTCTGAGGGTGACTTCTCATCCTTAAATATGAAATGTTTAGAAAGGGCAAGGAGAGTGGAGGTTTGGAATCCTTAAGCTTTTTCCTATGAGGTGTGAGACATTCCTTTCCTGTGAATGGCTATTGCCCATTCCATGCTGAGGAGAATTCTTTCCCAACAGGTAGGGTCCTGAGTGAGTCAGGCAGCCCTGGGCAATTAAGAAGGTCCCAGAATGCTATGAGCCACCAGTCTCCTGAGGCAAGTCATGCTGTTCTCTGTGCCTTTCTCTCCTCACAGCTAAAACTGTGGTATTTATCTTCACCTAAAACTCTGAAAGATGTATCAAGCTGTTGAGAACACTTTCATATTTATTTCCTCATGTGAGCCTCAGAAGCATCCTGGGAGTAGACAGTATAGCACTCAATGTAATCTACAGTGTTCTCAGTGATACTGTGGCTGACCAGATGATACTCAGTGAGAGGGTGTTAAGTACAACTTCTCCAGTTTTCTAAAACCTCATGTCAGGGAGTTATGCCAAGGAATCATAGCTGTCATATAATCAGGTATTATGGGTCTACATGAGTATCTGAAATTACAGGAAGTGAGACAATCATTAGAAATAATTTTTTGAGGGGGAGCTGGAATTGTGGCTCAGTGGTAGAGCACTTGCCTAGCATGCATGAGGCACTGGGTTCGATCCTCAGCACCACATTAAAAAAATAAATATATAAATAAAGATATTTTAAAAAAGAAATAACTTTTTTAAATTTAGTTATTTTATTTAAATGCATTTCAAGTCATAGTACATAACCAGAGCTCAGTTTTTCCATTAAGAAATAACTTTTTATGTGTGGTGCTGAAGATTGAATCCAGGACCTCCATATGCAAGGCAAGTTTTCTACCACAAAGCCCCAGATATATCCATTCCATCCAAGTATTAAAGTTTATCAGCAACTAAAAGAACTAAGGAGATGGAAATTTACCACTGAAAAACAGAATCTGTGGTGATTTACTTGAGATAGATTCTAATTCATTGTGAGCCCCAAACTGTGTTTCAAATATTCATGCTACCAGAAAGATAATCTTTTTTTTTTTTTTGGTACTGGGGACTGAACTCAGGGGTACTTCACCACTGAGCCACATCCCCAGCCCTATTTTGTGTTTTATGCAGAGACAGGGTCTCACTGAGTTGCTTAGCACCTCGCCATTGCTGAGGCTGGCTTTGAACTCACGATTCTCCTGTCTTAGCCTCCCTAAGTGCTGGGATTACAGGCTTGCAGCACCGCCCCTAGCTAGAAGGATAATCTTAACTAGAAGCTTCTAGGCTGAAACAAAATTATAATGTGATGAACTATCTATAATCCAACAAATTTGTCAAAATATATTATTGATTTGCATATGTACATATAGCTTATTGATTTTCATAAATCAATACTATAAAATACACTGAACTTTTAAAAAAACATTGGGAAAATAATCTTTCTTTGATGATTTGGGACTTAATTGCTCTGAACAGGGAGTTAAGTAAGAAATTCATTCCGAAATTAGACAGACTATGGCCATTTGAAAATAGCCCCAAGCCAGGCACAGTGGCACATCCCTGCAATTCCTGTGGCTCAGGAGGCTGAGACAGGAGGATCACAATTTCAAAGCCAGCCTCAGCAAATTAATAAGGCTCTAACAACTTAGTGAGACTCTGTCTCTAAATAAAATATAAAAAAAAAGGCTTGGATGTGGCTCAGTGGTTAAGTGCCCCTGGATTTAATCCCTGGTACAAAAAAGGAAAAAGAAAAGAAAGAAAAAAAGAAAAAGAAAACAGCCACAAATTTGTTGTTGTTCCTATATTTTTACCCTATTATGTTTTTGCAAATGTTGCCATAAACAAGTTCTAGAAAACTGTGAAGGAATAACATTTTTTTTTTTTGGTAAAACGGCAGAAAACAATAATGTTAGGGGCTGGGGTTATGGCTCAGTGGTAGAACACTTGTCTAGCATGCATGAGGCACTGGGTTTGATTCTCAGCACCACATATAAATAAATAAAATAAAGATCCATTAACAACT
>PVHX01031617.1:0-14699 GCA_004024805.1 Geosciurus inauris | reverse complement strand
CACATCCCCAGCCCTATTTTGTGTTTTATGTAGAGAGAGGGTCTCACTGAGTTGCTTAGCGCCTCGCCCTTGCTGAGGCTGGCTTTGAACTTGCGATCAGCCTCCCTAAGTGCTGGGATTACAGGCTTGTGCCACCGCACCCGGCTCCGAACTATTTTTGTATGTGATGAAGATGCTACTTTAGAACTACGAGTCACCACTGTGAAATAAAGGTTAAAGGCACATGCACAGTAAACTTGTGGGTCCCCTCCAGAATACTCTAGTATGGTAGAAGGAAATTGAACACTGGAGTAAAACTTTGCTTAAAGGAACACTTTTTTTTTTTGCTACAGAACCCAGTTGTACACAAATGGAGCACAACTTTTCATTTTGCTTTACTGCTGAACTACTATATCTGGACTCTTTTCATTTTTGAGACAAGGTCTTGCTAAATTGCTAATGCTGGCTTTGAAATTGCAATCCTCTTGCCTCAGTCTCCCAAGTCACTGGGACCACAAGAAAGCACCACTGAGGTTAGCAAGAACACTTTTTATAAGCAGTAGATGAATTTGCAGCTATATGATATGGAAAAACATGAGGAACTTTGGAGACTGCATTTCTTTTAAAAAATCCAATAACTACATGCTAAGCATTCCATATTTAGAATGTGTCTATTTTGCACTAGGGCTTAGGAGAAGTAGCTGGTTCTCAAAATTGATCAGCAATTGATTGTAAGCAAGCACGTATTTACAAATGAACTTATTATGCATAACCAACCTCCAAAACAGTACAGAAATGAAATGTTTGCCTGATTAAAAAATTGGAAAAGCCATGTTAGAGATGAAGGGGCTAGACATTAGCTGACTGTAGTGGCACACACTTATAATCCCAGTGACTCAGGAGGCTGTGGCAGGAGGATCACAAGTTCTAGGCCAGAGAGCCTATGTAACTTAGGGAGACCCTGTCTCAAAATAAAATAAAAAAGGCCTGGGATGTAGCTCAGTGGTAAAATGAAAGCCATCCAAGATTTTTACTCCACTGGAGTAAAATATATATATAGCTCATAAATTAACAATTTAATAATTGTTAATTTTTTTAATTACCTAAAGAGACGCCAAGACTTCCAAGTATCAAAGAACTATTTTTGTCATGTGCACATGCTTGTAATCCCAGCAACTCAAGAGGCTGAGCAGGAGGATAGAAAGTTTGAGACCAGCCTTGAAAACTTAGTGGGACCCTTGACAATTTAGGGAGACAGTGTCTTAAATTTTTTAAAAATAAAAAGGACTGAGGATATAGTTCAGTGGCAAAGCACTCCTACAATTCAATCTCCAATAACCACTCCAAAAAAGCTAATGTTGCAAACCTTTATATTTGAAATGCTATTTTTGTATTTTCTGCACATCATAGACAAGTGCTTCTGCATGTAGTTGCATTAATCAACTTCTTGAATTAATATTTGGAAATCCAAAGATCTGCTGCATATTGTTAGTAAGGGAAATTTGAAGAGAAACAGTGCATTTTTTGTACTTTCAAAAAATATGTATAAGAGTATATCTTTGTGCACCTTCTTCTGTGACACTTTTTTCCCCCACAAATATACTTTTATTTTTATTTAATGACTTGGGTTTATTCCCAACAAAATATCTAGGCAATTATGAGGTTTATATCAACAACATATTAAGGAATTATTTTAAAGAAAATGTCCTGATTCTTGTCTAAAAGGATAATATGATGATGTGCATAGAATAGGAATTACTATAAATGATGTTACATTGCCATGGCAACTTGCATCATTAAATTGAAAATAAAAATATATTGTTTCTCATTTTTAATTCAAACAAAGCTTTTAATAAACAACCAAAAAGCTATCAGGAAGATCTTTGCTTGTGCTACATTCTGACTTAGTTAAACACTCAAAGCCATCAGCAATCCAATGCTCCATCCCTTTCTGGCAATGGCTCCATTCTACCAGTAGAGGGCACCATCTGCATACTGGGCAGAGATTATGGTTAAGTACATCCTCCTCTTTGCCTTGGTTTCATTCTCTTTGGTTTGTACTCAATACACGGACTTGTTTTCTGTTTTACCCGCTCTCCTACCTCCACCATTTCTTTTCTTTTCTTTTTTGGTACCAGGGTTTGAAACCAGAGATGCTTTACCACTGAGCTACATCCCAGCTCTTTTTATGTTTAATGTTGAGACAGAGTTTCACTTCATTGCCCAGGTTAAGATCAAATTTGTGATCCTCCTGCCTCAGCTTCCTGAGTCCCTGGGATTAGAGGAAGCACGCTGGGTCCAGCCTTCCTTCTCAATTATCCTACTCCTCATTCTCTGTTTCCCTTGGGTAGTCCATTGCCCTTGCCTCTGTGGAATAATAATTCAGCTTTCTTTCTTACATATTGTGTATTTTCCACTTCTTCTCTCAACAAAAGATATTCCTTGGAAAATGATAGAGGGAGAAAGATTCCTTCTTTGGACCCCACGTATGAAATGATAGGATGATCATACTGCCAAAAAGAGAAGGGAAAGAAAATACTTCTGTAAAGAGTTCAGTGCCCAGATTCAGTTCTCAGCAACAACAAGAAGTCCTCTCTCTTAGGATTTTCTTTTCCCATTACAATTATTGAAAAACTTTTCTACCTATACAGACAATAAAGTAAATATTAAATCAAGTATTTATTAACTGTAAACATTTTTCCTTCGAAATTATACACTGTAAAGATTTCAGAAATATAGTGTATGAACCAGGCCCAGTGCCACACACCTTGTTATCTCAGCAAAGTGGAAGGCTGAGGCAAAAAGTCTGATGTAGGAAGATCTTAAGTTCAAGGCCAGCCTTACCAACATAACAACACTCTGTCTCCAAATAAAAAAATAAAAAGGGCTAGGATATAGCTCAGTGGTGAAGTGCCCCTGGGTTCAATCCCCAGTACCACAACAATAAAATGAAAGAAAAATACACTTTATGTACTTTTATAAAAGTACAAATATATTTGGAAAACCATGTGCAAGTATGTATTTTGCAAATACACTGAGAAAACCATATGTAGATCCCATGACACTAGTTGTCTTAAATAAAACCAACCTCAAATCTTTTCTTAAAATTAAGATTTATCTACTCATCTCCATTTCTTTGGAAACAAATATAAAGAAGAGCTGGTGTTTTGTTTTTGTTTTTTCCTCCTTTACCATCTCTGGTTTTGTTCTGAGATCAAGTACAATTCTTCAAGAGTGATACTAAATTCTGAATAGGACATCTTTCCCAGGACCATCACAGGCACTAGCAATGAAAGGTTAAGTCATTCTCCCGAGCTCCTTGATCCAGGAAAACAGCCTAGATTCTGATGATTGAAACATGCCAGGGCTGGGGATATACCTCAGTTGGTAGAGTGCTTGCCTTGCATGCACAAGGCCTTGGGTTCAATCCCCAGCACCATAAAAAAAGAATAAAGGGGGAAAAAAGGAACAAGCAAAATGCCACCCTTCTTGCTAGCATCTTTTAAGTGATTCCAGCAAAATGATTCAAATTTTTCTTTCCTCAATACCTCTACATTATGCAACACAACAATAATCCCCCTGCTCCTCAATTTCTCTCTCTCTCTCTCTCTTTCTCCTTTCTTTCTTTCCAGTACTAAGGACTGAACCCAGGGTCACACACATCCTAGGCATGTACTCTACCACTGAGCCTCTACCCCAGCCCCTACATTTCCATCTTATAAAAATATTGTTACAAATACTGTCAGCATTTATCCTGAATTTCCTAATAGATAACTAAGAAACTCCCAGAAATAAATTGTTATTGAAAATACTCTTTATTATCATTGCAAAAGTCAGGGTGACCACTTTCCTTCTTTGCCAAAAACAAACAACAAATAAAAAATATATATGGGGTTATCTGCTCCAGGATGAGTATTCTCATGTGCAAACTGGGTCCAGAATGGTATTATAGGTTTCAGTGTGGTTAACAAGTAAAAGATTATAATTTGCAAAATAGCTCAGGTTGTCTTTATCTGGGAATAAACACAACTGTCCATGAAAATTTGCAAGCTAAGCTTCATTTATATGAAGGAAATGTGTGGTAGTTAGCCACCTCAATTTAAATGTAATGGTCAAATGCTGTCATTTTTCACTTCTCACATTGACAAAGATCTTAAAAGTTAACTCCCCATCTTGGTCTCACCATCTGGGTTATTTGTCCTCCAAGACATCACGGGTGGGGATTTAAATTGGCATAACCTTACTAGAAAACAACTTGGTAATGAATAACAAAAATTTTAAATCTAGAAACTAGTCATGACCTTTGACTCGACCATTTTGTTTTTAAGAATTTGCCTAAGAAAACAATCAATGAGAATTAGAGGGAAAGGAGGTTTATCTCTATGTTACTTAAAAGAACAAAAAAACTGAAGAATGCATAAATATTCAACAATGGGGGATTGGTTACCTATATTGTAGTGTGAGCATAGGATGGAATACTATACAGTTGCTTAAATTATTGTTAAATAAGATTTAGTAGTATAAGAAAATATTTTTAAAGGACAGTGTAGATTTTGAAAAGAACCAAATAAAACTTGCAGAAATAAATAAATAAATAGATAAATAAATATACATATATAAATAAAGTTAAAAGGTCAACAAATGGGTTTAATAGATATCAACAAACCTGAAGATTCTCTATGAGATGGAAATTGAGAACAGTTGTTTAGAATTTTGATAAGCAGTCAAGTGTAGTGGCACATGCCTATAATCACAGCTACTCAGCAAAAGGATCACAAGTTCAAGGTCAGCCTGGGCAACATGGCAAAAGCCTGCCTCAAAAACCAGTGACAATAACAAAAAGCACACACACAGAATCCGTGTGTGTGCGTGCGCGTGCGTGCACATAATTACTTTCGTAATTAAGAAAAATCTCTGTGTTTTAAAGCCCAGCCTTTCTCAGTTGACTGTCCAAATGTGATGAGGACATATATTTAGCAGAAAGTCTGCAACAGTGCCACAATGTGTTCAGATCACACTTGCTGTTGCAGTTGTGTGCAAACCATTTGTCAGGCCTCAAGTACACCCTTGGCTCTGGAGCTCAGCACAGTCTCTTTTCCTTTAGCAGCATGCGATCCAAGAAAGAGCACCTCAGTGGGCTGGCCTAGAGCCATGAAGCCTTCCAAAACCCTGTTAGAGTAGCAGAAAGGCCAATTCCCCACTGAACAGGCAGATGGTGAAACATCCTCTTGGCTCTTGTACATGCAGCCATATTGGTGCAGTCACAGCAGAAAAAGGCAAGCAACTTCTCCAAGGCCAGGCAAAATCAGTCGCCTCTCAAGAGAGCACTGTGCCATGCCAGCTGGCATTTCCAGCAATGCCCCCAGCCTGTTTCAAGGGTAGATGATGGGTAAAAAACAGAGAGGGCTTAAACAGAAACCTGTGTATCCCAACCAGTGAGGAGCTGGGTTTTGAGCACTGTGAGGAAGTGGCTGCCTTTGAGGAAGCCACAACTTCCATATAACAGCAAAGTGGGAGGAGGCCTGGACTCTGAACCTGGAGCCCTGGTGCTCATTACTTCTCCCTTCTCCCACCCCTCTGAATTTCAGTTCCTTCTTAAAAGAAAACATTGGGACTGGGAGTGGGGGAGTAGACAGATGAACTGTAGAGTTGTTTCAAGTCTTCAAAACCTTTAGAATGATTTATAATGAAATTATACAATATACATTTCAGTCAATAAAAATATACTCAATGCCTATTATGTGACAAGGAAGAGCCAGTTAAATAAATCACTGTGGCCAGGCACAGTGGTGCATGCCTGTAATCCCAGCACTTTGGGAGGCTGAGACAGGAGAATCGCGAGTTCAAAGCCAGCCTCAGCAATGGTGAGGTGCTAAGCAACTCAGTGAGACCCTGTCTCTACATAAAACACAAAATAGGGCTGGGGATGTGGCTCAGTGGTCGAGTGCCCCTGAGTTCAATCTCCAGTACCAAAATAAATAAATATATAAACAAATAAACAAACAAACAAATAAATCATTGTACCCATCCACAAGACTTAGTGCACAGCACTGAAAAACTTCACAATTCAAATATGTGTGTTTATCTACTTGTTTTGGTTTGAATCTGAAATGTCCCCGAAGGACCATGTGCCAAAGGTTTGGTCAGCAGCCTGCAGCGCTACTAGGAGGTGATGCAATCCTTAGGAGATGAGGCCTAGTAAAAGGAAGTGAGGTCACTCAAGGCAGGCCCTTGAAGTAGATATTGAGACCTTGGTCCCTCTTCTCTCTTTTTTGTTCCCTTTCATGATGTTCTGCCTCACCATAAGCCCAAAACTATGAGACCAAGCAACCATGAAATGAAACCTCTGAAACCATAAGCCAATACAAAATCTTTCCTCCTTTTTAATTGTTTATATCAGGTATTGTGTCAAAGCAATGGAAAGCAGTTTTTTGAGATAATTTATTTTTCACAAACATATAATTTTCTCTGTTGCTAATAAAGCTTCTTATACTGTACTGCAGTGCTAGGGATCCAACCCAAGGCCTTGCTTGCTTGCTAAGCATGCATTCTACCAACTCAACTACAGTCCTGAGTCTAGTAACAGAGGTTTATCACACCGTCAATGAGTAATATATGTCCTGCAAACTGGAAGACAATATTAAAAGCATAAATCTAGAATCAAAGAGTCCCAGTTAAATCTGAGCTCTACCATTTCCTAAGTGGTTGACCATGGAAAAATTACTTAAATCCTCTTCAGCTTCCTCATCTTTAAAATGGGAATAATAAAACCTACTTCCTAGGTACTACTGTAGAAAGTAAATAATCTGAACCATGTCAAGTAAGTTTTCAGTAAATTATTGTTATTGTTAATACACATAGCATAAAAATAATTTCAATGTAAGTTTAAATGAAACACAAAATTGTGAAATGTTACATTTAAAGTGGACCTTAGAAATAATCAATTTCTTTCTTTTTTTGGTATTGGGGATAAAACTCAGGGGTACTCGACCACTGAGCCACACCCCCAGCCCTATTTTGTGTTTTATGTAGAGACAGGGTCTCACTGAGTTGCTTAGCGCCTTGCCATTGCTGAGGCTGGCTTTGAACTCGCGATTCTCCTGTCTCAGCCTCCCAAAGTGCTGGGATTGCAAGCGTGAGCCACCGTGCCCAGCTTAATCAATTTCATTTTAATCATGCGATTATCCATAAGGAAATCATAATTTAGAGAGATTGAGTGGTAGACAGAGATACATTAGAACTGTTTGGGTCTTTTTATATAAAATCCTGTTAGCTAGGAAATATGTTTTCTGAGAAGGGAAGGAATTTTTTTAAATTATTTCTACCATTTTTATTATTTTGAACCATTTATCTGTTGCAATTTCGCAAAGTCTTTCCAAGAAGAGTTTGGCATTTTGGCTATACCTAGGTTGCTCTTTGCCTCAGCTTCACAAAATTCACTGTGATTGATCCAAAGAGACTCAGAATTTCCTCCCTGTGCATATATGCTGCTCCCTGTATTATTTTTCCCTCTTGGTTCTCCTATTCACTTTTGGCTAGTCCAAAAAGTAGTTTCAAGTTTAGACAAGCCAAGTTTGTACCATTAGATACAATCAGACAGAAATACCTTTTCTAGGAATCAAAACTGTATATATAACCGTGTCAGGTGGGCAACAAGAAAATAGAAAGGCCACAGAAAGATACACATTGCATGATCTCACTAATATGTGGAATCTAAGAAAGTTGATCTCAAAGAAGTTGAGATTAGAGTGATGGTCACCAGAGGCTGGGGGAAGGGTGGATGTTAGTCAATGAGTACAAAGTCACAGAGAAATTCTGGTGTTCTACTGCACAGTAGGGTAACTATAGTTAACAATAGTGTATTGTACATTTCAAAATAGCTTGAAGAGAGGATTTTGAATGTTCTCATCATAAAGAAATGATAAGTGTGATAGATATGTTAATTTCTCTGATTTGATCATTTACTATGGATACATGTATCAAAACATCATATTATAACCCATAAATATGAACAATTATCATGTCAGTCAAAAATAAAATAACTTTAAAAAATCAGAAAAAAAAATCACAATATAAAAACTGAAAGGGAGCTAGCATTTTTTCCTGTGCTTTCTATGTACCCAGGGACTTACTCAATCCACAACAAGTCAGTGAATTTTACATTGCGTTCCCCCTTACAGATAAAAAAGCAAAGAGTCAGAGGGCAACTAGCCTGAAGTCACACAGACAGGAAAGGATGGGGTTGGATTCTGAACCCAAGCCAGTCTGTTTCCAAACTCTTTCTAGTAAGTCAGTCACTTTTGCTACAACCATGCTATTAATGAAATTCAAGGGATAAAGATTATCTGGATGCAAAAGATGCTTTAAAAATTAAATGAAATGGTTTCTACAAGATGTTATATAGCCACATATGTGGAGAAAAGAGGCCCACTATGCAATTCATTAAAATGTGTTGAATGTCTCCTGTCACCAAAGCACCAAATTTCAATCCTTAAGACACGTCCCAAGTACTATAAGTAATGCTTTTGTTTTAGTCTTTCCAAATATGGTTTTGTTGTACTATGAATTGCAATTCTCGTATTATCAGAAAAGACAGAGAAACTTAGATGAAGATGAAGAAAGAAATGCATGCATTTTCTTTATAGAAAAACTTTTCTCTAATTCTAATCTCTTGTAATCAATCAATTCATTTCTTATGTGCTTTTCTTTGAGAATAAAGATTTTGTGTTCTCCTTCACCTCCCACCCCTGGCTGTTTGTCCAAGTGTTTTTCCAGTCCACTTTCAGTTCAGAACAGATGTAGATGCTGGCCTGTTCCCAGTATCCTGCTGCTAAATCATGACTCCACCATTTCCCATACTGAGCAGTACTGAAGTAGAAAATGACTTCAGCCCACAGCCAAATCTGCTTTGCTGCCAATCCAACTTGAGCCCAAAGGAGTCAATCCTATTTGCAGCACTTCTTTTCATTTCCAGTTCATGCTGATAATGTATAGGACCTCACATTTTGATGATTTATAGAACATATCTTATAGCCTTGCTTGCAACATTGCCATTTGTCAATTCTTCAAATTTGAAGAGCAGAAAAAGGAACAAATTCTTCAGAAAACCTCAGAGACAATAGATCAAGAATGTCTAAATCCAAGCTACTTGATAGGCCAAAGCAGGAGTTCAAGGCCAACGTGGGCAATTTAATATAGCATAGACTCTGTCACAAGAGAAAAATAATAAAATAAAGGGCTGGGGATGTATCTTAGTAGTAGATCCCTTGTCTAGCATGCACAAGGTCCTAGGTTGAAATTCCCAGTTCTGGAAAAAAAACAAAACAAAACCCAAAAACAAGAGAGAGAGAGAATATCTAGAGTTATTGCTCTGCAAATGAACACGAACTCAAACAGAAAATAAAATGGTCTTTCAGAACATAACTGACAATCATTTAAAAATGCAAATCAAGTTAGAGATACAGAATAACTTTATATTACTCATGTGTACCAATGTCCACTGTATCATTTCCCCATCATGACTAGTACAGGAAACTGTACTGTGTTGATAAAAAGCAGATGAGCAAGCGGACTGCTGTCCGTAACTCAGCCCTTCATTACAGTAAAACTATTCCAGAAAAAAACCCAGGCTCAAAATACTGTAATATGCAACAGCAGGAACACAAAGACTTTGCTATGGTTTGGATCTGGAATGTTCCTCAAAGGCTCCTGTGTTGAATGCTTGGTCTCCAATGCAGCCATGTTCAGAGGTGAGGATTCACGGATATGATTGGATCATGAGCTCTAAAATCCACTGGGATTTATAGATAAATAGACTACCAGGAGGTATTGGAAACTGTAGAAGGTGGAATCTAGTCAGAGCAAGTTGGTCCTTGGGGGCATGCCCTTGGGACAATTCTTGTCCCCTGCCCCTCCTTCTTCTCTCTGCTTCTGGAGGGCCATCAAGTGGGCAGCTTCTGTTCCACAACACCTTCTCCAATAGGATACTCAGCCTCACTGAGGGCCATAGCAATGGCAATGGAACCAGATGACCATGGACTGAAACCTCTGAACCCACAAGCCAAAATAAACCCTTTTTTCTTTAAGTTGTTTTTCTCATGTATTTGTCACAGCAACATAAAACTGACGAACACATGACTGAAAGACATCTTTAAAACCTTCAATTGTGCTGGGCATGATGGTGCATACCTGTAATTCAAGTGACTTAGGAGGCTGAGGCAGGAGGATCACAAGTTCAAGTTCAAGGCCAGCCTCAGCAACTTAGTAAGGCTGTAGCAACTTTAGCAAGATGCTAAGAAAATCATCAATCAATCAATCAATCAATCAATAAAAGGACTAGAGAAGTACCTCAGTGGTAGGGTATCCCTGGGTTCAATCCCCAGTACAAGAGAAAAAAAAACAACTTCAGTTGCAGATACATTTAGAGAACGACCTTGATTAGTTAGGTGTAGCTGCAAATCTTCATTGTAGATAAAGCAGAAGCACCATGTGGTGTCTTTATGGCAAATGTGGGGGCTCAAGAACCTACCTATTTAGGGTTCTCTTTTACACTGGCTTCAATATTTTTAGGCGCTTTGAGCTATGACATTTCCCCAAAACAAGGTGCATTGAGTTCATTCCCCAGATATTTGTTGAGCTCCTAAGAGAGTAAGCACAGTCTGAGACACAGGACACAGCACACTGAGCAAAAAGGACAGGGCCTTGTTGTCATGAAGCTCACACTCCAAAGTCAGACTTCTTATGCTCACAGAGGGCACATTCCAAGCATGTGTGTATTTTATCATGTAGAAAATACTACTCACAAGTGACACTCCAGAATCAATGTGTTTTAATACCAATACTGAGATTTTCCTTCTGCAAGGGATTCCTTCTCCCCCCCCCCCCGCCGCCCCTCTTGGTACAGGGATTGAACTCAGTGGCACTCATCCAGTGAGCCACATCCCCAGCCCTGTTTTGTATTTGATTTAGAGACAGGGTCTCACTGAGTTGCTTAGGGCCTCACTTTTGCTGAGGCTGGCTTTGAACTCACAATCCTCCTGCCTCAGCCTCCCTAGCTGCTGGATTATAGGTATGCACCATGGCACCAGACTATTTTTATTTTTTATGGTACTGGAAATTGAAAGCAGATGCTCTACCACTGAGCCACATCCCCAGCTCTTTACATTTTTTTCTTTTTTTTTTGGGACAGGGCTTCATTATGTTTCCAAGGTTGGCCTCAAACTTGCCATCCTCCTGCCTCAGCCTCTTGGGTTGTTGGGATTTCCAGGAGTGTGCTGCCTCAATCAGCCTATAAAATGCATAGCTGAATAATAGTAAAAAACAAGCAATGAAAACTTAGAACGCTGATATGAGTCATGTACTGCTACCCACCCTAAAGTCTCTGCAGAGTAAAGACATAAGACTCCCTGGGACACATCGTCACCTATAGTGTGTCACACTGGTCTTTAAAGTACATAATGCTGAAGAGTAATTTCTACTAATATTCGATGAACTTCGACAAATGAGCACAAAGGATTAGACCATGTGAGCTGTCTCAACAGGAGGTCTAAGCAAATTAAACAGAAAATCATTCTCTCACAAGGGATGCTGGACTAAAGTATACCCTTGTTATAGATGAGTAAAATGCGGCTGCCAAGAGGTAAAGCAACTGGCTCTTAAACACAGAATTCGAGCAGAGGGAAGGTAGTTGCTGAGGACATGACAATGGAGGTGAGCTCCACAAGTAACAGTGACGACTGGCCGCTAGATTTCAGCACCTCACTTTTAAAGGCTCACTTCCTCCACATGGAGAAAAAGTTAGGAAGAAAAAAAAAAATAGGGAGAGTAGCTAGGAGTCATGGCTCAGCTGTAAACAACAGGAAGCAGCAGAAAATGAATGTCATTGTGGCCACCACAAAGTGCAGAAAGAAAGGAACCAGCACAACCAACAAACAAAAATGGATCTATTAACGCAAGAGGACAGAACCAGGAGTTCAGACTCTGGGGATAAAATTATGAGTAAGTCTCTGTTCTGAAGAATTCTGAGTTTAGAAGAGGAAATAGGCTCCGGGTGCACACCTGCAATCCCAGCAACCTGGGAGATTGAGTCAGGAGGATCAAAAGTTCAAGGCCAACCTCAGCAAACTAGTGAGATCCTATCTCAAAATAAAATAATAAAAAAGGCTAGGTATGTCTCTCAGTGGTAGAGCACCCTTGGGTTAAACTCCCAATAGCTAAAAAAAAAAAAAAAAAAAAAGGAAACAGATTAATTCTACTGTGTAAGAAAAGGGGACAAGAGTCAAATTGAAGCCGGACGTGGTGGCGCAGGCCTGTAATCCTAGCACTCTGGGAGGCTGAGACTGGATAATCCTAAAGTTCAAAGCCAGACTCAGCACCGACAAGGCATTAAACAACTCAGTGAGTCCCTGTCTCTAAATAAAACACAAACAGGTCTGGGGATGTGGCATAGTGGTCCAGTGTCCCTGAGTTCAATCCCCAGTACCAAAAAAAAAAGGAACACAGTGAGCCCCCCAGGGGAGGCAGGTGATTAATTCAGTCAAATTCCACAGGCATCTTATCAGGAGATTGTACTGCAGGTACTGAGGCATAAAC
Source organism: Geosciurus inauris (assembly GCA_004024805.1). Lineage (NCBI taxonomy): Eukaryota > Metazoa > Chordata > Mammalia > Rodentia > Sciuridae > Geosciurus > Geosciurus inauris. Next base: position 2,129 of record PVHX01031617.1, on the reverse strand, counting down.
AGGAGGTAGGGAAGACCATAGCATTCCAACTTGGAGAACAGCAGGGACCAAGGTAATAAACATAAATTATGTACTATGACTGAAGCTTAAACATCAAGGGGGATGGCAGTAGGATCTGAGTTTTGGGTACAGACTTCAGATGGAGACTCTGAGGAAAGCTAGAAAAGCATTTTGTTTTGTTTAACTAGTTTGGAAAACCCTTTTAAGCTTATCCAAAAGTTGTAACAATATAAAAAATTACAAGAAACATATGCTTACATTTACTTAGAGGGTTACAAATTTAAGGTCAGCATAGGTAATTTAGTGACACTGTGTCTCAAAACTTAAAACAAGCAGGGCACGGTGGTATACACCTGTAATCCCAGCAGTTTGGGAGGCTGAGGCAGCAGGATCGTGAGTTCAAAGCCAGCCTCAGCAACTACAAGGCACTAACCAACTCCGTGAGATCCTGTATCTAAATAAAATACAAAACAAACAAACAAACAAATTTAAAACAACAAAATAAAAAAGACCAAAGATGTAACTCAGTAGTAGAGTGCCCCTGAGTTCAACCTCCAGTATGAGGAAGAGGAAAAAAAAATTGCTTTAACTCCATACAGAAAAACAAACTAAAATACATAAAAGTAAAGGATGTTTTCAATCACAAATTTCTTTCAAATTATATAAAGCAAACTTATATATGGAAAGGACAAATCAATTTTATTCCTATTTCCATATTTAATACAGTTTTAAATCACTGGAATAAAAAAAATCAGTATCTCCCAGGCGCCCCCTGGTGGCTTCACTTCGTGATTCCCAAATTTTTTGATAGAATTTATCTGGAAAATTTTATGAAAAGTTTCTAAGATTGCATCTCAAATTATCAGAGCAGGAGATGGGATATATATATTTTAAAGCTCTCCAAAGTAATTTTGATTAGCAGCCATTGAAAACCTACAGCTTAAAACTTTTTTCCCCCTGAAACTTCAGAAACAAAGTTTTTAGAGCCACAAGGAAATGTAAGAGGACATTTTGTCCTTTTCTTTCATTTTACTTGTGAAAAAGCTGAAACCCAAAACATGAACTGGCTTGCCCAAGGTCACAGAGAATGCAAATGTCAAAATCAAGAGCAGAACCCAACATCTCCTGGCTCTAAATTCAGCATGATTAATTGGAACAATGCTGTCTAATCCAATCCATTTCAACATGTTTATCCCATGACCCACTGAGAGTTCTACAGTGTTCCCTACACTCCACATCGCCTCTGACTGAAGAGAGCACAGGAAAAGTTGCCAACAGACAATCTTTGGAGATAATCTCTTTCCTTTTTAAACTTTGGCATACCTTAAAGATTGATTTTAAGGAGGTACAGGGAAATAAGCAGGAGAATGTACAGTCTTCCTTACAGGACAAGCCACGGAAACAAATTGAATTTCATCTCCAGGATTTGTACGTAAGTGATACTGGGGGTGTGCACAGCCGGGACCCTTCCCCACAAATATCAAGACACAGCCTGTCATTCCACATTAAACTTTTGTTTCTTTGGAACTTGACATTTGAAAGTGCATCTGAAAACACAGCTTTCCTGAAGGGGGATGAAGTGTAACAGAAAAAAACCACCTTCCAGTCTGCCTCTGGGCAATTATCAACTCCAGAAAAGGGGAGGAAGGCCCAGGCAAGGTGTTCAATGAGGAATGGAATTTGTAAAGCAGGGAAATAGTCCTGATGTCATTTGTCTGCCTTATCTGTCCCCACAATAATTATATTTTTTCTGAGATTGCTTTGGGTCCTTTGTCTCTGATCTCTTTTTTTTTTTTGGTACCGGGGATTGAACTCAGGGGCACTTGACCCCTGAGCCACATCCCCAGCCCTATTTTGTGTTTTATGTAGAGACATGGTCTCACTGAGTTGCTTAGTGCCTCGCCATTGCTGAGGCTGGCTTTGAACTCGCGATTCTCCTGTCTCAGCCTCCCTAAGTGCTGGGATTACAAGCGTGAGCCACCGCGCCCGGCTTTGTCTCTGATCTCTATGTGCATACTTACTTATTCCTCCCTGGGGTGTAACTCAGTGAAGAGCACTTGACTACATGTGGAAGGCCCTGAATTCAATCCCTAGAATCACAAAAAGTAAAAATAAAAAAGAAGAAGTTC
>PVHX01031616.1:0-14700 GCA_004024805.1 Geosciurus inauris | reverse complement strand
TTTAAAAAGGAAACTGTCATTTGCAACAATGCAGATGAACCTATAGGACATTATAATGCTAAGTGAAATAAGGCAGGCACAGAAAGACAAATAATCCAAGACTTCACCTATATGTAGAACCTTAAAAGCAGAACTTACAGAAGTAAAGAATAGAATGATGGTTACTAGAGGTCAGGGGATGTTGGGGAGAAGAGGAGATTTTGACCAAAAGATAAAATATTTCAGTTAGATGGGAGGAATAAGTTTTCAAGTTTTATTGCAAAGCATAGTGATAATAGTTAATAATGATGCATTATATACTTCAAAATTACTAAAAGAATAGATTTTAAATGTTCTCACTACAGAAAATTATGAGTATTTGAGGTGATGGTATGTTAATTAGCTTAACATAATCATTATATAGTATATACATATATTCAAACATCACATTGTGTACCTCATAAATATATATGATTGTTATTTGTCAATTAAAAATAAACATAAAAAAATGCAACAACATTTTCTGCAGAAATAGAAAATTTCATTCTAAAATTCATATGGAATCTCAAGAGACTTTGAATAGTGAAAACAATTTTGATAAAGAAGAAAAGAGTTGGAGATCTCACACTTTCTGACTTCAAAACTTACTAAAAAGCTACGGTAATCAAAATGGTGTGGTACTGGCATAAATACACATAGACCAATGGAATAGAGAGCCCATTAAAAAACCCTTGTATCTGGTCAAATGATTTTCAACAAGGGTACCAAATTATTGGATGATGAAAAGGATGATCTTTTCAATGAACAGAGCTGGAGAAGCTGGATATTCACATGCAAAAGAATGAAGTTGAGCCCTTATCTTAAACCATATACAAAAATAAACTCAAAATCAATCAAAGACCTAAACATGAGGGCAGAAAACTATAAAATTCTTATAAGAAAACATAGGGTAAACGTTTTATGACATTAAATTGACAATGATTTCTTGGATATGATACTAAAACCACAGGCAACAAAAGAAAAAATAGACAAACTAGAGTATATCAAAATCAAACACTCTGAGCACCAAACGATACCATGAACACAGTGAAAAGGCAAGGTGAAGAATGAGAGAAAATATCTGTAAATCATATATCTGATAAAATATGAATATCCAGAATATATAAAGTACTCCTACAACTCCATAACAACAACAACAACAACAAAAAGAAATGAACCTGATTTCAAAAATGAGCAAAGGATCTAAAGAGATAATTCTCCAAAGAGGATATACCAGTATCCAAAGATAAGCATGTGAAAAGATACTCAACATTACTAATCATTTTAGAAATGTAAATCATAACCATAATGAGATATCAGTTCACATCTATTAGGATAGTTTTTATAAAAAAAGCAACAACAAAACCCCAGAAAATTGGAAGTTTTGGCCGCAATGTAGAAAATTTGGAATTTTTGTGTACCGTTGATGGAATTGTAAAATGGTACAAACACTACAGAAAACAAGATGGGGGCTCTGAATTTAAAGTTGAATCAACATATGACTCAGAAATCCCATTTTGGGGGAATAAGCCAAAAAAATTAAAGTAAGTTCTTGAAGAATTATTTGTACACCCATGTTCATAGTAGTACTATTTACAATAGCCAAAAGGTGAAACGATCCAAGTGTGTACCCACAGATAAATGGATAAACAAAATGTGGCATATATATATATACACACACACAATTGAATATTATTCAGCTTTAAAGAGGAAGAAAATTCGGATACATGCTACAAACATATAAATCTGGAAGACATTATGCTAAGTAAAATAATCAAGTTATAAAAAGATAAAAACTGTATGATTTCATTTATATGATGTACTTAAGAGTCATCAATTTCACAGAAATAGAAATTTACAATGTTGGTATCCAGAGAGGGAGAACTGGGGAGTTGTTTAATGGGCACAGATTTTCAGTACAACAAGATAAAAAGAGTTCTAGAGATTAATGGTGGTAATAGTTGCACAACAATGTGAATGTCTTTAATTCCATTGAACTGTACACTTAAAAATGGTTAAGATGGCAAATTTTATATTACCTGTATATTACCACAGTTAAAAAAGTCAAAGAAAATAAAAAGCATAGGCTTTTTGGCAGGATTACCTTTGGAGGCAGTTGCCTGTCCGTGGATATATCTAGGCAAGGTAATCTACCAAAAGTAATTAATGTGTCAGATATAGATAGTTTAGGTGATCTCTCATGTTGTTTCCAGGGTATCAGTATGAAGATTAATAGATAAAACCTGCAAATTTCTAGTCTGGTAGCTCTTCTCAATTACTGGTAACACCAGTAATTTTTTGCACAAAGTACCACTTAGACACAACCTACATCACTTGTATTCTCCTAACAGATAGAAATAATGCAGTTGCTGCTTTACCTGGTCCCATTATATATCTTTAAGTCCAAGGAAATTCTGTGGAATAAAGTGTTATAAATGCAATTTACAACTCCCAGAGGCATGCACTATCTGATGCCTTGCCTTAGAAATAGTTCCATGTATATATATATATATAATAAAATATAACTTCCCTGAAATGGGGTTAATTTACTAACCCACGTTTCTGCTCTTTCCCTCCTCCCAACTACAGTATCTCACACTTAGTACTAAGTATATTTTATCCAGGAATGATTGAGCTTCAGATAAATTGAGACAACTCCTTTATCATCCCTCCCAGAAACTGAGAGCTTGTCTCAAATTTCAAGGCATTTCCAAGTCATCATGTGTGCCTTTAGTGTATATTAAAAACCACAGCCAAAAGTCTTCTTCAGGACATTTTTGAAATTTGATCGTGGATGAGTCAAAGTTACAGGCCAGAGGGTTTCATCACAAAAGCCAAGTAAAAGGATGCAAACTGGCCCCTGTTGGCGTGAGTTTTAATCCCAGCTCAAATGCTTTTTATTTGGTCAAAAAGCTTTAATTCTTGACTCAAAAATAGGGAAGAGAAGTTAAGTAGATCAGCAGTTTCCAACATGAGGTCCCTGGTCATCTTAATGGAAAAGGTAGTGGATAACTTTGATACACTTTCAATATTTCAAAACAAACAGAAAACAAAGCACTGTATCATACAGTTGCCCCACATTAACTAAATGTCAGGTTCCTTTGCTTTTTCCCTGGAATTAGAGCAACAAAGATCAATAACTTTGGTTATCTGTGCCAATCAGCAATGATGCATGTATATATGTGTATGTATGTGTATATTAACACAGAGAAGCTATTATAATAAATTCAGTCTTTTTCAGGAGAGGAAAAAAATTTCAAAGCACCAGGCCTTATGAGGAAAGGTAACTGAAGGACTTGGGAGGGTATGGAAAGATTGCAAAGCACTGAATTAGCTGATCTATGACCGAGGTCTCCTGCAACTCTTCTAGACTCCCATACCAACTTGTCCTTCTTTTCTTTTCCAGGGAGCACTTACCTGTGACACTGTAAACAGACCAACAATAGACTTCTAGGCTTGCCACCCTCCTTGGTTTCGAGGACAGTTGTGAGCTTTTAGTAGAACATCTCCCATACTCTCCACACTGGCATTCAGACCTGTCTGGGTGGGTGCCTTTGAATAGGCAAAAATGGCAGTTTCCCATGCTCAAGCTGGTCAGCATACCAGCAAGTTCTTCAGAGGTTAGATGCTGTGCCACTTCACATTTCCCAAAGCCTGTCATAGGTGTAGTAGATTCAGCTCCCACTGAGAAGTTGTAGGCCTAGTTTTAAGGGGAAATGATACTTCAGCAAGTAAAGCCACTCCTTCTCAAAGGCAGCTTTAGCTAGGCTGCCTTTGCTGCCGGGAAGGGAAAGGGGTGTGGAGAAAAGCTCCTTTGAATTGAAACGTGAATCAGGAGGTAAACACAGCTAGGATCTGTTCCAACATTGGCTTCTGTGACCTAGAAGCAGGAGCACCGTATGTCCCAGCAAAAGGCATGTTTGCTGAGCCTTGCACTGCCTATTTCCAACCCCCAATGAACTGCAGAAATAGGTACCTTTAAACAGAAAATCTTTTGACAGGGGAGAGGTTTTTTTTTTCCTAGAGAAATTTGTTTATTTCAATTTGATATATGAACATTCTCAATTCTGTAGTCCACAGTGACTTGTGTGTGTGTGCATGTGCTCACACACATGTGCTTGCACACACACACACCCTAAGAGAGTTTAGAGAAGAAATGCAGCTCGCTGCTAGCATGACTGTCATGTCTCTGAAGCCCTGTGCAAAAAAAAAAAAAATAGGACCTAGAATTGAAAAATTGAAACTGTCAAGCATTTTGGAACAACTACTGTAAATTGACATTTGGCTGATACAAAGAGAATCAAAGGTGGCAAGGGCAAGTTAGCAACAAATTAAACTGATTAAAGCAGAAGTGCAGGTGAGATTCAGCAGGCTAAGGTCCAGATTTCCAAGATCAAAGACCAAGGATAATGGTACTTTCATTGTTTATTTTATTTATTTATTTTTAATTTCAGAATCCTACGTTTTTGCTGTGTGACCTTGAGCAAGTAGCTTAATCTCTCGGTGCTTCATTGTTTCAAACACATTGTGCTGTCTAGAATAAAAAAAACCATCACCTCTCTTTCTCCCAACAACACTTAACATTTGAATGCAGTTATGCGTATGTAACCAAAATTGTGCACAACAATTTTAATCATGTGTCAGGGGAGGGTACAAGTGGCATGGCTTTGTTGGGGTTGATGCCTCTCCGCTTTGTACACAATAATGAAGTTTTAGTGATTGCCATCCTTTTTGTGCTCTGGCTCTGGAAAAATTGAGCACTGCATCTACCCCACTCCAAACACCCCATCTTTTCCTCAGGGTCAGTTTCTCTGAGCCAGGCTGGTCTGAAGTGGCTCTTATTGGGCCCCAAGGTAGTCCCATACCCTTGCCTTGGAGGTGAAAAGTTCTACCAGGTCATTCCTTGGTCAGACATCAAGAATTTTCGCGGGCAATCTAACCATTCCGAATGAATCCTTCAGGAACAGGAATCCTGAAAATGTCTACCTATGTGTTGTTGGTTTGTTTTAAAAGAATAAGGTCTGACCACAGGATAGGAACAAACTTTCTGGGGAATATACCACAGGTCTTGGTTTCCTTCTCTACACAAGTCCCTTATTACACCATTTTAATGACTAAACATGTACCTTAAAAAATTTACTGGCAAGATTTCAATGGACAAAACTGCCTTTTCAAAAAATGTGCATTATGACATTATAATGTTAAGTGGATAAAAGCAAGATAAGTTATAATCAGAAACACAAAACCTGTACAGAAAAAAGATCAGAAGATAAAAATAGTTTTCGAATGGACAGCTCTTAATTTCTTCATTTTTCTACTCTTATATATTTCCCAGAATTTATTAAAATGAATTATTTTTATAATAATACTATAGTTTTAGGACCTTCCTTGATTCCTTCCTTCTTTTTTCCTTGGAAATGTTTCAAGTACAGAACAGGGAGTCAAGTCTCAAGTACAATATTAAATGGATGTGTGTACCTCTTAAGTCATTTTCCTTCTCTGGGCTTCTGTTTATTCTTCCTTTATGAACATAGTAAGAGATTGGCAAGGAGGCATCCCTTGAGACCCTTCCAATTTTGCTCTTCAATGTTTTTCAGCCAGAATCACTGGGCCAGCTGAGCTTCCTAGAGACTTTTCCATTTAAAAAAATATTTTTAGTTGTAGATGGACACAATATCTTTATTTTATTTATTTATTTGCATGTGGTCCTGAGGATCAAACCCAGTGCCTAACACATGTGAGGCAAGCACCCTACCACTGAGCTACAATCCCAGCCAGCCTTTGCCATCTTGAGTTTAGAGGAGGACATTGAGCTCTTTGGTCTGAAGAGCTATCAGTTAGTTGAATTTCCCTTTTTTCCTATCATGTGGTGATATACTATTTTTACCATGAAAAAGTAATGTACATTTCATTGGCTCTAGGGCATGGTTGGAGTGGAAAGGGAGAATGTAAAAAGAAAAATAGAATAAACCCCCAAACAAGATATTGAGTGGGAAAATAAACTAGTTGCAGAATGACACATACATTAGGATATTACTTATGTCAAAATTTTAAAAACACATGGAATAGTTATACATATTATTTATGGGTATAACTATATGTGTAAAAGTATAAAAATAAAATGGAATAATAGATACTAAATTCATCTTAGTGCTGACCTCTTGAAATGGATGGAGAAGAATCAGATTGGGATAGGGAACTGAATTTAACTTGTCTGTAATATTTCACTTCTCCCACTGGAAAAAAAAAATCTGAAGGAAATTTTATGTTCAAAATGTGAAGAATTTGTCAATTTTTAGTAGAGATCCATGTATGTTTGTTACTGTATTGATTCTCAGTATTTTTTCATTATTCAATATTTTCTAGTTATTAAAAACAAAAACAATTTTTAAAAGCAAAAGGTTGGATTATTTCTTTTCTTTAGTTTCCAGTATTTGTGAAATGTTCATATTTTGTTTAAAATGGGGCCTTTCATGTGCTAGGCAAGTGTTCTACCTCTGAGCTACATCTCTCATTCTCATGGATTATTTTGATAAATGACAAATGAATTTAATCTTAAGACTAGGGAATAGAAAAGAGAAAAAAGTAATAAGAGAAAGAAAAGCGAAAGAGGAGATCACTGAGGATAAGATATAGAAAGAGGCCCTAGAAGCCTTAGAACATTTCTGCCCCAAAGTAACTTAAATCAATTCCTGTTCTAGATAAGCCAAAAATATAATGATTGATTTCTTCCATTATTGAGGATCCTGGGTGTTCCAGCTTTTACCTATCCATGGCATATATTTTAAAAGCCCTCTGTCTTTCGTTGATCTTCTCTGGACAGAAACTTATAGTGAGTTTCCTCCATCTACCTAGCCTTTCAGGAACATATTTTCCACCTCAGCTTCCAAGGTGGTTGTTACACACCACAAATCACCTTCTGCCATCTCTTCCTATGCCAAATTCTTTCTGGTTTCCAGGAATCATATTGAGTAAGATAGTTCTCTGAATTTACTTGTTCACAGTACTTAGCTCACATCCTTTTAAAAAATATGTTGTTAGTTGTTGATGAACCTTTATTTTATTTATTTTTATTTGGTGCTGAGGTTCGAACCCAGTGCCTCACACATGCCAGGCAAGCGTTCTACCACTGTGCTACAACCCCAGACCAGCTCACAACCTTTTTAAAACTATATATCTTTTTTTAAAATTTATTTATGTATGTATGTATTTATTTATTTATTTATTTTTATGTGGTGCCAAGGATTGAACCCAGTGCCTCACGCGTGCGAGGCAAGTGCTGTACCGCTGAGCCACAATCCCAGCTCCTAAACTATATATCTTACTATGAAAAATAAACCTAGCTGGTCACGGTGGTGCAAGCCTGTAATCCCAGCACTTAGGAGGCTGAGACAGGAGAATCGCCAAGTTCAAAGCCAGCCTCAGCAACGGCAAGGCACTAAGCAACTCAGTGAGACCCTGTCTCTACATAAGACACAAAATAAGGCTGGAATGTGGCTCAGTGGTCGAGTGTCCCTGAATTCAATCCCCGGTACCAAAAAAAAAGAAAAAAGAAAAATATACCTGCTGAAGATAAAGCTTTAATTCCTCCCCACTGCCCTCTCCCAAGCTAAATCCCTTTCACAATCAGAAACATCATTAGCATCCTCTCCAATTCTGCAGAAATATCAGTCACATTGGTCTCTTTGCTATATATCGATTGATCATTGAATCTCTTTGCTTTTTATCAACTCTATATCCTGATTCCACACTCCCCCTCTATGGCTCTTTTGGTCAATCCTTTCCCCCCAGCTCTAATCTACAGACTTTCCTTGCTTTTTGAGTGCACTTCATAATAGGATGATTTTGAGTGTTTCAGTTCTGACCCCATGTCACCTGCAGGAGCCCCAGCCTCTCTTGGCTGATATAACTGAAGTGCTGGCTCCAGACTTTGCTCTCTAAGGGTAGCAATGACCTTTCATTAAGCTACACAATATGCAGAAAAACAGCTGCAGTCAAACAAGATATGGATCCTGGGCAACATCAAGGGGAAGGTTGAAGGCCCTGCTGATAAGTGATGGGGAGTAGGCTGCGAAGGTGATCAGGCAGGGTAATGTGTTCAATACAATGGATAAGCACAGGCTTTACATATTTGGAAGCAAGACTCCCCTTTACCTAACTGTTCAAAGAGACTAAAGGGGAATATATGGGAAGAAATCAAGGCCTGGCCTGTAATCATCACTCCTAACATATAGTGTGGCTTTGGGGAACTTACTTTAAAGTCTCTGAGACTTGATTCTCCCATGTGGAAAAAGTTAGTTTCCACTTCAGCTTGAAAACTCTGATACCTGTGGTGGAGGGAAGCAGCTTGTTGTACATGGTCATCAATAATTACTTTTCCTAAATCCATGATGGTATTTGTAAGGCCAAAATTAAATAAAACACGAGAGTCATTTGAGTCCTTTAGAAGTGAGGTCCTATAGAATTATAAAGTAGCACTATAAGCAGCCTTAAATGCTTATGGTCCTCAAATATAACTCTGTCTCCTGAACGAAGAAACATCAATATAGATTTTCACTTCTTCAGGACCACTGAATACACTGCTGTCTCTCTCAGCTGGCCATCTCAGTGGTGGAAATCTCCATAGGGATTTCTGCTGTAACATTCACTGTCCACTCTCTCACCTTAGGCTATCTCAGCTGCTTGAGCACCTACTCTACCTGGGCATTTGGAAACAATGCCTCCCCTGAAGCATACTCCTCTGGATGCCCACTGTGGTCACTACCACCATATACCATGGTACACTTAACATTTCAGTGTAAGTAAATGACATGGAGCAAGGCCTTCTAGAAAGCTACTGGGAGTGGGGTCTGAGCTAGACACAGATCAAAGCTGAAGTCCAAAGGGACAGTCCAAAAGGCAAGATATAGAGCATACCTAGGAGTACATTTTTCCCTTCAGTGCATATTATGCCAAAATAGCTTCTCATTTCAAAGTGCAGTCTGAGGATCTGTTGTCTAGTAGGTAGCCTGGTTGTCCAAGGCAGGCCTGTGGATTCTTAAGTCTAATTACCTGAATTTTCAGAAAACAAAGGAATTCATTTCCTAGTGTTAACTACATCCATTTTTGGCCTCTACTAGCCAACAGTACTCAGTGCTAAAAGTTATTAAAGTCATACCTGAGAGTAGAACATTAGATGTGAAAATCAAAGAGAAGAGATTAATCCACTGATCTCCTTTTCAGCATCTTTTAGTGGGTGGCTAGTAGCATCTTTTAGTGGGTGGCTAGTAGTAATCAATGGTGTGATAATATTATGACATCAACACTGTATTTATATGAGAAACAATTGAGTCTTTCCCTTCATTCAGGTGCTGAAACCAAGTTACCAAAGCATTATTAAAATAGGGCAAAAACAATGGCTTACAAGGAAGAGTAAGATCAAGGACAAGGAAATTTGATTCTAGGCTCTCCTCCCCAATCTATACAGCAGTATCCTGACTGTTTGGATCCTTAGCACAACTGATGACCACTGATTTCAAAAGTAAGTGGTGTCCTAGCATGCACCAGGACTTGGGTTCAATCTCCAACTCTGCAAAAATGTAAGTGATGTATTTGGAGCCTTCTTGAGAGACAAAGTAACAAGTCAGAACTTTGGTTGCTCCTCGTATATTGTATTCATTATCTCTGAGTATGAGGCTAAGTGCACATACACATACAGAAAGAATCTGGGTGATCCATAGTCTAGGATTTTACAATTCACACTTTAGCCTTCAGTTATAAAGCATGACTTTCTTTTTATAGTCTAACTCCCAAACTGCTTCTTTCTCAGATGAGTGTGTGTTTTTATTAAGTTTTAAGTCAAATCACATAGATCTGAAAAAGTCACTATAGCACAGCACAATTCTCCTTCCTTTCACCTATTTGGCCAAATGGATTTGGCTATGTCATTTATGAAACATCTTAACATGTCAAGGCCACAGCTTTGCACATATAGGATTTGCTATGGAAAAAGGCAATGTATGCAATCATACAACATATATTCAATAGACACTGGGTACACCTCTTTCCTTGCCAAGAAGTATAGTACACAGGCAGCTCATAAAATCAAAGACATACAGATGTACACAAAAATAATACAGAGAATCAGTAAGGGAAAATGTAATTGAGCTGCCCCAAGGGGAGACTGAGAATACTGAATCTACACTGAAGACACCTTTACTAGTCTAAGCAAAAAGAGACTTGAGAAGGTAACAGCTATTCCAGTGTACAAAGAAGCTGTGTAAAATGGTCTACTAACTCTCTGGGCCTTGGACAAAAAAGTGCTAACAAGTCAACACAGTGCTCTGTGAAGGACAGAGCTCTTTCACAAACACCCCCTATCTGGCTAAGCACACTGGAAACCTCAAGGATTAGAACATCCAGCCATCAATATGTCAAGTAAACCTAGATTCTACAATCCAAATGAATACTCTTTTCATAGCCCACTCCTTTCTGTTAATATTTTATCAATCAATGGTTAGTCACTGAGGTGGAGTTTGTTTCCATGAATTAAACAAACTAACTGCCCCCCCCCATAGAAAAGATATTCCTTCTACCCAGATGGAGTGGTGCTAGAATATGCAGCATGTCACTCCACTTCACTTACAAGGGATGAGAGAAAGAAACTTGGTTAATACTATGGGTACCAACTTTGGACACCAACTGCATAAATACTGACCCAAAGAATTCCTAGTGCCCATATTTCTTTAGAATTCATAGTACCTCAGGTTTTAGAACCACACCCCATCCATGGACCTCAGATCCAATAACTAGGTCCTTGTCTTACCTTACCTGTGCCACATCTAACCACAAATCTTGATTCTTGTAGACTATGCTCCTTTACTGCTCTCTCCCCAAACCCCAGCCTTTTTAGGACAGTGATGGATATGTTATCCATATGTGATATACAATATAGTAGCCATTAACCACATGTGGCTACTATAATCTTGAAATATGGCTTAATTCCAACCTCTATCCAGCAGTAATGAGAAGCCCTACCCTCCAGGTGTCAAGGAGGCTAAGTGGGAAAGTTGGACTTTTACTTCCCCTTGGCAGTATTAAGACAGCAACTCCTTTTCTCTGTTGGAGCAATGTCAGAGAAAGTCAGTTAAACAGAAGTTTTAAATAAGATCTGAAGTCTCATAATATATGGTAAAATGTATAGTATAAAATGATTTTAAAAATCATTCATCGTACCAAGAACCAGAAAGATCTCAAAATGAATGAATAAAGGTGATCAGTACATGTTCAAAATCAAGATTTTAGAGATATTAAAACTACTAGAAAAAGATTTTAAAGCCATAATGACAAAAATACTTCAATAATCAATGACAAATGCTGTTGAAAAAAATGAAAAGTAAAAAGTATTACCAAAGAAATACAGCATATATAGACAAACAAGTGGAAATTTTTATAAATGACAAATGAAACAACCCAAACAAAATGTTCTCTATGGCAGAATGGAAAGAACTGAGAAAATAATCAGTTAACTTGAAGATAGAAATACAAAAATTATCCAAAATGAATAACAGAGAATAAGAGGCTGGAAGAAATTAACAAGGCCTTAGGAACCTATAGGACTTAAAAAAGGATCTACCTTTCCTCTCATCAGTGGAGTCCTGGAATAATAGAAGAAGGTGGGACAGAAAAAGTATTTGAAACAATAGTGATTGAAAACTTCCCTAAAGTGGCAAATGACATAAACCTTCGGATTCAAGAAACTAAGCCTATCCAAAAGCAGGTGAACCTAAAGCAATTAATGGTAAGGCAAATCATAGTCAAATTTCTGAAAACTAAGGGAGGTGGAGATCATGAAAACATTAAGAGAGACATGACACATTACCTACAAAGGGAAAAGAATTCAAATGACAGAAGATGCCTCATCAGAGCCCATGGAAGCTAGAAAAAAATGGCACATGGAAGCTAGAAAGAAATGGCACATTTTTCAAGCACTCTCAGAGAAGAGCTATCAACCTGGAATCCCATATCTAGTGAAGTATCCTTCAAGGATGAAAGGGAAATCAAGAAATTCTCAGATGAAGGAAAACTAAGAGAATTTGTTGGTAGCAAACCTGCACTAAAAGAATTAATGGAAAGTCTCTAAACAGAAAGCAAAATATAAAAGAATGAATCTTGGAATCTCAGGAAGGAGGAAAGAACAGCAAAAGAGTATATGTAAGTTTTCTCAATTTGTTTGACAGTTGAAGCAAAAATCATTACACTGTCTGATGTAGTTCTAAACACATGTGGAGGAAATATTTAAGATAAACATATTATAAATGGGGGAGAGTAAAGTGGCTTTAGAGACGTGAAATATCTATAATTTACTTTGATAAAATGTTGATACTAGTAGACTGTAACAAGTTACATATGGACACTCTGGAAAATAGTTTTTAGTTTAAAACTAAACATATATTTATCATACAAACCAACAACCACACTCTGGAGAATTTTTCCCAGAGAAATGAAAACTTATGCTCATACAAAAACCTATACAGTAATGTTCATAGAAGTTCTAGCTAAAAACTGGAGATATCCAAAATGTTTCTCAACAGGTGAATGGTTAAACGAACTATAATTCAGCTATACTATGGAATACTGTTCAGTAAGAAGGAATGAATATTTGGATACAAAATAACTTGAATGGATCTCAAGGGCATTATATGAAGTGAAAAAAGCCAACCTTGAAAGTTCACATACCTTCAACTCCATTTATATAATATTTTTGAAATATTGAAACTATAGATATGGAAAACAGATTAGTGATTGCAGGGGTTTGGGATAGTGAGGAGTGAGGATAAGTGAGGCTGTAAAGTTTCATCCCCAGTATCAAACAAAAAAGGAATATAATAGAGTAACATAAGAGAGACCTCTTATTAACTTGGATTAATGGTAAAGGTTTCACAGTGACATTTCCATACATTCATATATTGTGTATTGATCACGTCCAACCTCCCTTCTACCCAAGAGAGATATTTTGTGGTGACAGAATAGTACTTTGTCTTGACTGTGATGGTAGTTCCACAAATATACACATGTGATAAAAATGACATGGAACTATACACACCTATTGTTCCAATGTCAAGTTCATGATTTTGATATTATACTATAATTACACAAGATATAACCACTGGGGAAACTGGGTGAATGGTATGCAAGAAATCTTTCCATGCAACTTCCTGTGAATCTATAATTATTTCAAAATAAACAGAAAAATCAAGCCACTGTGGTAAGCAGAATAATGGCCTTCCAAAAAATGTCCACATCCTACTTCCAGAACCTGTGAACATGTTAGTTACATGGCACAAAAGGAATTAAGGCTGCAGATGCAATTAAGGTTGCAATTCAACTAACCCTGAGATGGGGAGATTATCCTCCAGGTAGACACAATATAATTATAGGGGTCTTTGTAAGTGGAAAAGGGAGGTAGAAGAGTGTGAGTGAAGGAAAGAAATGTAACAAGATTGAAGTGATACAATGTGAGGATTCAAGCTTCCTTTATAGGCTATGAAAATGGAAGGTGTCTATGAGCCAAATATTGCAGGTAGCTTCTATGAGCTGGAAAAGGCAAGGGAACAGTTTTCTCCCAGAGCCTCCAGAAAGGAATGCAGCCCTTTACACATCCTGATTTAAGCCCAACGAAACCTAGTTCAGACTCATGACTTCTGACATACAGAACCACAGAATAATAAATTTATGCTGTATTAAACCACTAGGTTTTTGGTTATTTGTTACAGCAGCATAGTAGAAAAACAACACAGCCACCAGATGGACAACTGGCTTTTTGCAGAGTACATTCAATTCATTAGTCAGAAGTCAGTAACTCTGTACTATAGTCTTAAAGCAACCATCAGTATATCATAGCTAATGTTATTTGCAATTCTACATCATCAGTGATAACGGTGATAAAAACTTCGCTTCAGAATTGTAGGGAAAAGAAACACATTACTCTCTATTAATGTGGGCCTGCTCAGCCAAAGGTTTAAGAACAGAAGTATATATGCCAGGAGGGTAGCAATCTTGTCTCAATCCAACTAGAGAACATCTACTTGCTGAGGAATTTCCTGCTGTGTTAGGAAAACCAGGCATGTGTACTTATTTTCCAAGGGATAAAATATAGAAACAATAGAAAATGCACTGAATTAGAAAAAGGGTAGAGTAAATTCAGATGGTAAAAGACTCAGCAAGGAATAAAGTTAATTCCTTATAAAACAGGACAATTCATTTTATTCTTTTCTTTGCCCCTAGTATTCCAGTGCTGAGCACATACTAGATATTCAATGTTGCTGAATTAAATTGTAAATTATAATTAATAGACCCATCCAGTCACAGGATACTATTAACCCTCATACTCTGCAGTACTCCAAACTGCTAAGACAAGAAGCAATAAACATTTATTCATGGATAGGAATACCACATATTACTATCATTCCAAACTGTAAGGCATAGATGTGGCATTTATTCATGTTTGCAGAGCTTACAGAGCTTTGCATTTAACATGATGTTAGAGTTCCAGGATGAAATCTATTCACTCTCTACAATATGGCTAATACTCCAAAAGATCTATTAGTCCCAAAGGTCCACATGAAGATATCTGGACATCACTTCCCTCTCTAACCCCATCACCATACCTAACAATTGGTGCTGTAAAGAGTTCACTAATTT
>PVHX01031615.1:0-14701 GCA_004024805.1 Geosciurus inauris | reverse complement strand
GATTTAAGCATTGGATCCCAAGAATGTTTTGATGTATATTAAAAGACATAATAATAACAATTTGATATTTTTAAGCAAGGAGACAGGTGCAGGGAAATTTTTGACCAGAGGCTAAAAAGACATGTACTTTAAATGAGGAATGAGTACAAGGAAGAATATGAAAATATAGCAGAGAGGAGGAAAAAAGAAAGAGAAATAAATGAGAAAACCAGTAAATAAAACAAGAACTTCCAGGACCACCCCTGCCAACCTGCAGGAAGCCAGGCCCAGGTCAGGACCAGGATCACTCCTGCTGAACCCCTGGAGCCCAGGCCCAGGCCTAGGACCACCTTGGTGAATCCATGCTAGAGCCCAGACCCATTACTGCCCCCCTGATCCAGAGGAGCCTGGGCCCAGGCCCAGGCCCAGAACCAGAACAAGAGCCCAAGCCCAGGTCAGGCTCAGGACTGCATTTGCAGACCTGTGTGACCGCCCAAGCCAAGGACTGAACCTTTGCAAAATGGAGGTCCACATTGTCAATTCCCGGCTGGTATCCATATTGGGACACTGCAGCCATTGCCATAGTCCTCCCCATATAGTAGCCTACACTTTCGGACAACAGACTTGTGCCTGGAGGCAGCTGCCCACCACAGCACAGCATGCTACAGTGTTGCATCTCCAAACAGGCAGCCCAAGGCCATTGTAAATCCCATTCTTTCATTCTCATTTCTGAAAGTGGTTGCATCCATCTTGAGCCCCACTGCTATCTTGAGTTACCTATGCTTTCACTGCCACCATCTTTAGTTGCAATAGCATTCATCTGGAGACACTTGCTGGGAACGGGAAGCTAACTCCAAGGTGAGGTACAGGTAATCTGCAGGGTCACTACAAGATTGTAGGGCAGAAACTTAAATACCTCAGATCCACACCACAAGAAAGGAAGTGAATGAATGAAGTGAATGGCCTAAACTCATTAATCAAAACACATAGAGTGACAGATTGGATTTTAAAAAAGACCCAACAATATGCTGCCTTCAAGAGACTCATCTGACAGGAAATTGCATCCACACACTGAAGATGAAAGGGTAGGAAAAAGACATATTACTTACATGGACAGCATAAACAAGTAGGGGTTTTCATCCTCATATCATATAAAGAAGGACATTTCATACTACTCAGGGTGAAAAGGCATAAAGAAGGACATTTAATACTACTCAAGGGAATCATATATCAACAAGAAATAACAAACATAAATATCTATGATCCAAACAATGGGGCATCTATGTATATTAAAAAAAACCTTCTCAACTTTAAGAATCAAATAGACCACAACACAATAACACTGGGTGACGTTAACATACCTCTCTCACTGCTGGATAGATCTTCCAAACAAAAACTGAACAAAGAAACTACAGAACTAAATAAAACAATCAGTAATTTAGACTTAACAGACATATAGAGAATATTCCATCCATCAATGAGTGAAAACACTTCTCTCAGCAGCACATGGATCCTTCTCCAAAATAAACTATATCTTAAGACACAAAATAAGTCTTAGCAAATACAAAAAAAAATTAGAGATACTACCCTTAATTCTATGTGACCTTAATGGAATGAAATTAGAAATCAATGATAAAATAAAATATACAAATTACTCCAACATGTGGAGACTAAATAATATGCTATTGAATGACATATGGATATAGAAGACATCAGGGTGGAGATTAAAAAAAATTCTTAGAGATAAATGAGAATTCTGATATAACATATCAAAATCTCTGGGACACTATAAAGGCAGTGCTAAGAGGAAAATTCATTGCATTAAGCTCATTCAATAAAAGAAGAAAAAGTCAACAAATAAATTACCTGAAATTACATCTCAATATTCTAGAAAAAGGGGAACAAACCAACACCAAAAGAGGTAGAAGATGGGAAATCATTAAAATCAGGGATGAAATCAATAAAATTGAAAGAAAAGAAACAATTCAAAAAAAAATGACAAAACCAAAAGCTGGTTCTTTGAAAAAATAAATGAAACTGACAAACACTTAGCCACCCTAATGAAAAGAAGGAGAGAGAAAACTCAAATTACAAAATTTGTGATGAAAAAAGAAATATCATGACAGACACTATTGAAATACAGAGGATAATTAGAGACTATTTTGAAAATTTATATTGCAGCAAAATAGCCTCAAAGACACCGACAAATTTCTAGAAAAATATGACCTACTGAAACGGAACCAAGAAGATATATACAACTTAAACAGACCAGTTTCAAGGAAGGAAATAGAAGATGCCATCAAAAGCCTACAAACCAAGAAAAGCCTAGGACCAGATGGATTCTCAGCTGAGTTCTACAAGACCTGCAAAGAAGAATTAATACCAATACTCCTCAAGTTATTCCATAAAATAGAAAAGAAAGGAACCCTTCCAAACTCATTCTATGAGGCTAGTATGACCCTGATTCCAAAACCAGACAAAGACACATCAAAGAAAGAAAACTTCAGACCAATATCTCTGATGAACATAGATGCAGAAATTCTCAATAAATTTTGGCAAATTGCATACAAAAACATATTAAAAAGATAACGCATTATGATCAAGTGGGCTTCATCCCAGGGATGCAAGGTTGTTTCAACATAGAGAAATTTAGAAAAAAAACATAATCCATCACATCAATAAACTTACAGATAAAAATCTTAGATTATATCAATTCATGCAGAGAAAGCATTTGACAAAATACAGCATCCTTTCATGTTCAAAACACTAGAAAAACTAGAGATAGTAGAAACCTACCTCAATGTTATAAAAGCTATCTATGCTAAACTGAAAGCCAACATCTTCCGAAATGGAGAAAAATTGGAAGCATTTCCTCTAAGAATTGCAACAAGACAGGGATACCCACTCTCACCACTTCTATCCAACATAGTCTTTGAAACTCTAGCCAGAGCAATTAGACAAATAAAAGAAATTAAAGAGACATGAATAGGAAAAATAGGACTCATACTATCATTATTTGCAAATAACATGATTCTATTCTTAGAGGATCCAAAAACTCCACCAGAAAACTTCTAGAATTAGTAAAGGAATTCAGCAAAGTAGCAGGATATAAAATCAACACTCATAAATATAATGAATTTCTATATATCAGTGATGAATCCTCTGAAAGACAAATTAAGAAAACTACCCCATTCACAATAGCCTAAAAAAATTGGGAATCACTTTAAAAAAAGAGATAAAAGATCTCTACAATAGAAACTACAGGACACTAAAGAAAGAAATTGAAGAAGATCTTAGAAGATAGAAAAATCTTCCATGCTCTTGGATAGGCAGAATCAATATTGCCTTAATGACCATAATATCCAAAGCAATATACAGATTCAATGTGATTCCAATTAAAATCCCAATGTCCTTCCTTATAGAAATAGAAAAAGCAATCATGAAATTTATTTGGAAAAATAAGAAACCCAGAATAGCCAAAGCAATCCTCAGCAAGAAGAGTGAAGCAGGAAGCATCACAATACCAGACTTTAAACTATACTAACAAAGCTATAGTAACAAAAATGTAATTGTATTGGCACCAAAACAGACATGTAGACTGATAATACAGGATAAAAGACATAGAGAGAAACCCACATAAATACAGTTATCTCATACTAGACAAAGGTGCAAAAAATGTACACTGAAGAAAAGATAGCCTGTTAAACAAATGGTGCTGGGAAAACTGGAAATCCATATGCAGCAAAATGAAACTAAAGTCCTCTCTCCCACTATGCATAAATCTCAAATCAAAGTGGGCAAGGACCCAGGAATTAGACCAGAGATCCTGTGCCTAATACAGAAAGAAAGAGGCCCAAACCTTCATCACATCAGATTAGGCCTCGTTTTCCTTAACAAGACACCTAAAGCACAAGAAATAAAATCAAGAATTAATAAATGGGATGGATTCAAACTAAAAAGCTTCTTCTCAGCAAAAGAAGCAATCAGTGAGGTAAAGAGAGAGCCTACATTTTTGGAGCAAATTTTTGCCACACACACATTAGATAGGGCACTAATCTCCAGGATATATAAAGAACTCAAAAAACTTAACACCAAAAAACAAACAACCCAATCAATAAATTGGCTAAGGTGCTGAACAGACACGTCTCAGAAGAAGATATACAATCAATTAACAAATAAATGAAAAATATGTTCAAAATCTCTAGCAATTAGAGAAATACAAATAAAACTACTCTAAGATTTCATCTCACACCAGTCAGAATGGCCGTTATCAAGAATACAAACAATAAGGGTTGGCGAGGATGTATGGGGAAAAGCACACTCTTACAGTGCTAGTGGGACTGCAAATTGGTGCAATCAATCTGGAAAGCAGTATGGAGATTCCTTAGAAATCTTGGAATGTAACCACTATTTGGCCCAGCTATCCCACTCCTTGGTCTATACCCAAAGGACTTAAAAATAGCATACTACAGTAACGCAGTCACTTTAATGTTTTTAGCAGCTCAATTCAAATTAGCTAAACTGTGGAACCAACTTAGATGCCCTTCAATAGATGAATGCATAAAGAAACTGCCCTTCAATAGATGAATGGATAAAGAAAATGCGGTATATATACACAATGTAATATTATTCAACACTAAAAGAGAATAAAACTATGACATTTGCAGGTAAATGAATGGAATTGGAAAACATCATTCTAAGCAATGTATGCTAATCACAAAAAACCAAAGCCTGAATGTTCTCTCTGATAAGTGGATGCTGATCTATAATGGGGGTGGGGGCATGGGAAGATTGGAGGAACTTTGGTCAAAAGGGAGAGAGAGGAGGTGAGGGGACAGAGGGGCAGGAAAGACGGTGGAATGAGATGGACATTATGTCCTAGGTACATGTATGACTGCACATATGTTTCATTTCTCTGGTTGTACACACTCTACATTGTGTACAACCAGAGAAATGAAAAATTGTGCTCCATTTGTGTACAATGAATCAAATTCATTCTACTCTCAGGTATAACTAATTAGAATAAATAAATTTTAAAAAACCAAGAATTTTAGAATAAGTGCTACCAAAGAAATTCAAAAAATAAAATGTTACAAGGAGTCACTTGTATTTTGATGCTTCTTGGGTTTGGGTGGATGGGGACAGCTTTTCTTAAAATGTACCACTTGGACTAAGATTATGATAAAAAGTAGACAAGCATTTAATTTGGAAATGAGTATTCCAAGTAAAGAACCAGCAATTTAAGAAATCCTTCAGCAGGGGCTGGGTTTGTGGTTCAGTGGTAGAGTGCTTGCTTAGCATGTGTGAGTCACTGGGTTCAAATCTCAGCACAGCATATAAATAAATAATGATCTATTGACAACTAAAAAATCTAAAAAAAATCCTTCATCAGGAAAGACTGATGCGGATCATAGACAATAAATCAGTGGCACGGTATTCAAGTAAAAAATGATTTGAGGAGATGTATAGAGATGATAGTTTGATGAAGGGTGTCTGAAGGTCATGTCTTTTGAATTTCAATTTTGTTCTGCTGCAACAGAAGTAAATACATTGTCTTAAGCATGAGTGTCATAATCTGATTTATGTTTCTGAATATAACAGAAGCATATTGGATCTTTGCCAATATTTTCTAAATCATATGTTTCATGTGACTATGGAATGTTTGAACATCAATGAAGAAAGGAGTTATAAATTTAAATTAATATCAATGATACAATATAATATTTCATTGTGTCCCAATAGAGAAACTTTGTTTCTATACAAGTCAGTAGTTCTTGCATTGACATTTGGAAGCCAGAAATCAATTTATTCTATTTCATGAACAATTTTACAATTTGAGGTTAAACATGCATTTGAATTTTTATGACAATTTATTTTAAATGATGGTATTTTGCATGCCCTTTGCTGTCTATTGCACTATAAATTTGGAACAGATCACTCTTAGGACATATTCAAAGTATGATATGATGATCATGGATATTCACTTTATATTATTTTGGTAGATGAGGGGAAGACCATCTGGTGGGAATGAATAAATGTAGACCTTGTTATGGTTTTTATATAAGGTATCCCTATAAAACTATGTTAATGCAAGAGGTTTCAGGGGTAAAATGATAGGATTATGAGAGCTGACTTGAAGGCAAAGGGCATTTAATAATTTTTCTGGTGGTAGATGCTGGCTATTGGCTGCTAAACAAGGTGTGAGGGTGAGAGAAGGAGAGTAACAGACTATAATAGAGAAACATAGTCACAGTTCATAGTTTGAATGAACTGACTGATAACTGTAGGCAAGAGTGGTGTGGTTAGAGGAGGTGGGTCACTGAGAGCAAGTCCTAGAAGGGTATATCTTCCCTGTGACACCTTTTCTCTCTCTCTCTCTCTGCTTCTTGGCCATCATGAATGAAGCAGTGATCCTTCACCATGCCCTTCTGTCATAATGTTCTGCCTTGTCTTGGGCCCAGAGAAATGGAGTTGGCCCACCGTGGATTAAATTCCTAAAACCATGAGTCAAAAGAAATGTCTCCTTTTTTAAGTTGTTCTTGTCAGGTGTTTTTGTCATGGAGACACAAACCTGACTAACACAAACCTGAAACAAATCTATGTCAGAGGGTCAAATATTAGAGATACTTGATTCAACCCTTGATTCAACCCAGCCCTCTAATAAATGCCAAAAATGTGCTGGAATTGGTTTGTGCGAGCTCCTAAGAAAGTAAGTGATATAGTAGTAATTATTCTTAAGGCAAAATGCATTTTCTCCATGATGTCACTGATCTCAATCTTTGACCTAACTGTATCATATCAGAGATTACCAATAATTGTGACTATGTTTCTCTACTATAGTCTGTCACTTTCCTTCTCTCCCCGTTACACCTGGCTTTGCAGCCAATAGCCAGCATCTACCACCAGAAAAATTATTGAATGCCCTTTGCTTTCAAGTCACTTTAATTCATGCCAACTGAGCACAGATTGATCATCAACAATCCTACATAAATTTAGATTGATGAACTAAGTACATTGCATCATTGTTTTAAGACACCATGTTTAGTGTAACTTTTACAGAGTTATAGTAACTACTATAAATCAGACTTGTGTATCCAACTGCCTTGCCAAATGAAATTTCAATAGGTAAAAGTTGAAGTCATTCTTATATTTCCCTAAGAACCTGTTTAACCAGAAATCTTTATTAACTACTTTTACTCAACAAATGACATTATTCTTCCTGTTTCTTAGTCCATAAACCATAGAGTCAGGTTTGATTCTTCTTTGTGTCATACCTGGTACCCAGTATGTCATTGTTGGCTCTACTTCCATGCTTTATCCCAATTTTTCCCCATATTCACCATTTCTAGATGGTCCAAGTCACATTTATTTTATAAAAAGTCTGTATTATTCCCATAGCCTGCATATTTCTTTCATTTGTTGTTTTTAGATATACATGACAGTAAGGTGTATTTTGACATATTAAACATACATGAGGTACTACTAATTATGATTTTGATCCTTATTTCTCAATCTCTAGCACCATGAACTCTACACAGCATCCAGAGGAATCATGTAAGATATTTCTAATTTTGTCAGTTCTCTGCTCACTCTAAGTATATAGTAAGATTTTTAAAATTGGCTCTCAGTTTCCTCTATACCCTCATGGCCTCATGCTCTTCTTCTTGCTCACAAAAAACAGTTACACTGAGCTACTTTTTACTCCATGGTCACATTAGGTAATTTTACACTTTTGCTGGTACTTTTGCTTGGAATATTCTTTTATTAGCTACCATATGGCTAATTCCCTAACTTCCTTCTGGACAAATATCTCTTTAAAAAATATTTTTAGTTGTTGATGGACACAATATCTTTATTTACTTATTTTTATGTGGTGCTGAAGATTGAACACAGTATCTCACATGTTCTAGGCAAGCACTCTACCACTGAGGCACAACCCCGGACTGCAAACATCATCTCTTTAGAGAAGTTTCCTTAAATACTTTATCCTCTATCCTATTTGATTTTATCTTTATTATCTACCTATATCTGGCATTGTTACCAATTATACGTTTATTGTCTCCTTATACTCATCAAAACGTAAGGTCCATAAGGGGAAGCCCTTTATCTCTTTTGATTACTGATATATCCCAGCACCTAGAACAGTGCTTGGTATAAAGTAGGTGGTTAATAAATATTTGTTGAATATATGACTAGGAGGATTTTAAAACTTATGTGGTGGTCTGAAAAAGTAAACAGTACACTCTATTAGGGACTTGACTAAATTGAAGGGAAGGATGCTGCTAAATATTTCCAAGGAAGGTTAGTTTTACCTTTCACTGTGCAACTTCTATGTACTAAGCCTTTAAAGTAGGTGAAAAGGCACTGAAAATAAATGATTCATTATGATATTTTAAAATTGCTGCTTTCAAGAAATAGTACAATAAAATGTTCTTGGAATTATGGAAGAAATTTTAAAGAATAGAAACAAAAGAAAAGAAATAAAGAAATTGCCAATTCTCTCTGGAAAACTGGTTTTAGAGAATCTTTATATACAGTCTTGAAAGATGAAAAAAAGTCTCCAGATGAAAGAAAGAGGTGGTATTAGAGGTATAAGAGGTGGTGTTAGAGGTACAGGAAGATATTGCAAGCTCCAGGAGCAAAATTAGCAAAAGGATTCTTGGGTGAAATGTTTACAAAGTCTGAATAACACATGTATGCAATTTGGGTAAAATGTAGGATTATGTGAGAGTGTAAACTGAAAAGAAAAGGTAAATGAGACAATATGTTGCAGACTTTCTCTGCCATATGGGAGTTATTTATGTAGTGAATGAAAATGTGATAAGTGTTTTAAGTATGGATCTTTTCCATTTTAACTTTCTTCATAACCAAAAAGGCACCTAGAAAATTAGGTCATTCAATTTCCCTGTGTTCTATACATGTTACACAATGAATTTCCATCAAGAAATCTGTGGTCATACATAACAGTTTAGTTTTTGTGAAAACAAAATACTTAAGTTTTTATGGGGTTAATGTGATATAAAATTGCAAAATACTTGAATGAAAAAATGATTAAATGTCAAAATTATTTATTTTAGATGGAGAGTAAATACAAATGCTGTAATCTCAAATGATAATAGGGTACTGTGTAGTAATTAGAAAGATGATTATGATGATGATATAATAACCAAGAGGAATAGTTTTATTGAGAGTGTTAAATTAGCCAAGCATGGTGGCACACATCTCTAATCCCAGTGTCTCGGGAGGCTGAGTCAGGAGGACTGAGAGTTCAAAGCCAACCTCAGCAACTTAGTGAGGCTCTAAAAAACTTACCAAAACCTTGTCTAAATAAAACTACATAAAAAAGATCTAGGGATATGGCCCAGTGGTTAAGCACCCCAGAGTTAAATTCTCAGTACCCTGGTAACTGAGATGGAGAGAGAAAGAAAAAAAGAAAGAGAATGCTAAATTAAAAAGTAGAATTATATATTTACCATGGGATTTCAATTAGGAAAAAATCCCCAGCGGTTCTTGCTTCTGTTATTTTTTTTTTAATTCCTTGTATAGCACTCTTTCACTTTAATTAGGGTGGACATGTGCAACCAATAATATTTTCACAAATGACAATATATGATTTCTGCACCTAAATCACAAAAACACTTTATGTTCATTGTTGTATTTTCTATTACTCAACGCATACTTGAAGACACTCTGACATTGCTATGAAGAGCTCTAGATCCTGAATGTTGTGGTTAGGATCTGGAATGTCTCCCAAGGGCTCATAAGTTGAAGACTTATTTCCAAAGCAACAATGTTCAAAAGTGGGACTCTTGGGAAGTGATCAGTCCATGAGGGCTCTGATCTCATCCATGGATCAATTCGTTCATCACTTCATAACTGGTGGCATTTTTTGTGAGGCAGTGAAAACTGTATAGAAGTGAGACCTAGTTGGAAAAAGTGAGCCACTGTGGGCATGCCCTGAAAGGGTATGGCTTGTTCATGGCTCCTTCCTTGCTTTCTCTCTGCTTCATTGCTATTATGAGGTGAGTAGCTTTCTTCTGTTGTGCTACTCTGTTGTGATATTTCTGCCTTGGAGCCAGTCAACCATGAAATGAAACTTGCGAAACTCTGAGCCAAAATAAACCTTTCCTCTTGTATGTTGTTTTTCTAAAAAATTGTGTCCCAGAGATGGAAAGCTGACTAACAGAGAGGAAAATTGTGTTCCCCTGGCATCATGAAACACATACTTCCCAGCCAAGTTCATTAGCCTTGGAATCAGACCCTTCAATCACAGTCAAGCTTTCAGATGATTGCATTAAAGTTTAACATTTTGACTATGTGTGGAAGAAAAATTTCCCTCTGCCACCTTAGGTCCAAAAGCTTGAAGATGGGGAAAAATGGGGTAGGGAAGCTATAATTTATTTGACAACAGAGAGAATACAAGATAAATTCTTAGTTCTCATGCATTTGAGAGCACTTTACAGGGAAGAAGAGGCCCCTCAAAGAACCAGAGATAAGATTTTATATATAAGCTTAATGAAGGAGATGGGTTTAAGGCTTTTAGGGCTTTAGTGGAAAAGTATGGAAGGTTCTATTTTTTTTAAACAATATTTTATCCCAATGCTAAAGGGCAGTCTCCTTCTTGACTGGAAGTTCACTTAGAAGAAGATTTAAGGTAGTTAAATGCCCCGAAAACCTTGATTAAATCATCCGTGAAAAGGACATTCAGATAAGGCTCTTTCTGCAGCTGCTCTTTGTCCAAAACTTTCAGTTTCAAGTAGTCATATGCCACTCCAATCGGATGTTGGTACCTTCAACTACCACTTTATGAAATATACTAAATCATTATCACTCAGTTAAGTCACATTTGAATAGATGATTCACATAAACTGCATAAGATAAAATATTTACTTATATTGTAAACTATATAAATTATGATGCAATTTTGTGCAGCAATTGATAAGTAATTCAGACATGCATTTCATTTTCCAAAATTTCCATAATGTGACACTAATTTTATAATGAAAATGCCTAATGAAAGAAAGTTACTTATTTGAATTTTCTTAATGAAATATAATGTGTAAAGCTCTCTGGAGTGATGAAGTCTACCTTTTAAAATATGTAAACTGCAGAAATAGAGATGCAATGGAAGTTGAAAGGGCTAGATTTCACTAGACTTCACATTAACAAAAGTCTTGTATGAATCCAAACAGAAAACTTTAGTCAGAAAATCAATACTCCTATCAAAAGGTTGTTTCATAAAAAGAGTAACAGATTGAAACACTGTGATGTCAATATTTTTTCAATGTATAATCCCAAAATATCCGTATACAAATGAAAAGAATAAAATGATAAACTGTGTTTACTTGGAATACCAAATTACAGAACAGAATTGTGAAACTTTTTTAAAGATTAAAATAATTTTGTTCTTCTCTTCAGTTTGGCAAAGAGGTTTTATTTAATCTTAGTTTGACTATAAAAACAATAAGAGTTGAGAATATCCTCAAAGAAAATAATGAAACCTAGAATCAACAAGAGGACTTTGGTAAACTGCTAAACTGTTGTACAGTCGTATTTTAAAGTATAAATAACTTCTTTTAGAACCTTATTTAACTGGGTTTTTCTAGCTCTGAAAGTGTTCCTATCAACTTAAAGCAGTCACAAATAGGATACTGAAGGAGACTTACATGATAATAAGATTAAAGAAGATGGGGGAAGTGGCATAGAAAATGTATTCAATAATTTGAAATAGGAAAATGAGATGATTTGTATGACTTACTTTGTCTTGCCCTTTTTAAAAGAGGAGCTAAGCATTTCATTGGAATTTTCTTTCCTTTTCACAAAAACAAGATATAAAAAGTACAACTTTTTACAGTCACCTTGAATCTCATCAGCTATCCCTGGCAAATTTGAATACATGAAATGCATCAGGAATTCATTATAACTCCAGAGGAAAGTTAGAACAAGGGACATGGAAAAAGAAAGAAAAACCTCAAAATTCATTTTTTATTGAAACTATTCCTATAATTTAACATTACTTGATGTTTATTGAACACTTTCTCTGTTCCAGAAAATGGGATAAATTGTTCATTTATCTTATATATTCAACTATGTATCCTTTGGGGAGAAATAGTATAAAGTAAGTTTCATTAGTAATCCCATTTTACAAGTAATGAAACAGAAAGCTTGAATATTTTGCCTAAATTGACTCCAGGATTTTAATCCACTTGCATGTGACTATAAAGCCATATAAACACTATGTGATGTAAAAGGTCAAGCCTTTCATAAGATGGTGCATAGTTTAAAATGCAAAGTCACTAAGTATTATGTCAAAGGTATCTCCAGTTATTCTAAAGAGGAGGCCTTCTTAAATTTATAACTCACTTTCTAATCTTGAAGATAGCAGTGGTGGAGGACTAACAAAAACTTCCTTTTCTGTTTTGAGATGAACTATTTTTGTCTTTCCATATATTTTAATGCAAAGACAAAACATTTTTCTAAAATGAAGAACTTGATGATTTTAAATACCGGGTATAGTAATGTAAGAGTCTTTTCTAATTAACAAAAGGTGCCTAAAACACACCTTGGAGAATAAACAACCCCTTTAATAAATGCTACTGTGAAAACAGTGTATCCATATGTAAAAGAGTGAAACTAGATCCCTGTACCTCACCTGTACAAAAGTCAAGTCCAAATGGATTTAAGACCTACGAATAAGGCCAGATGATAATCAATTGCTTGAATAAAATATAGGATGAAACATTCCAATTTACAGGCACAGGGAACAACTTCTTCAATAGGACTCTTGTAGCACAGGCAATAATACCAAAGATTAATAAATGGGATGGCATCAAATTAAAATGCTTCTGCACAACAAGGGAGACAATTAGCAATGTAAACAATTACCAACTATAGAATGGAAGAAAATCATTATCAGCTGCACTTCAATGGAAGATTAATATTCAGAATATATAAAGGTCTCAGCAATCTCAACACCAGAAGAACAACCCATTCAGTAAATGAGTAAAAGAGCTAAACAGACACTTCTCAAAAGAAGAGATACAAATGGCCAATAATTAGACTAAAACTAGTTTACATTTTTAGCTATCAGGGAAGTGTAAATCCAAGCTGCAGAGATTCCAGCTCACTCTAATCAGAATGGTAACCATTAAGATCACAAAAACAATAAATGCTGGCAAGGATCTGGGATAAAATGGAACCCTTATACACTGTTGATATTATTATAGCCACTACAAAAATCATTATGGAGAATCCTCAGATCCTAAAAATGGAACTACTATATGATCTGAGTACATCACCTCTCAAATTTTATCAGAAAGATATGAAGTCAACATACAAAAGAGCTACCTATGTACGCATGTTTATTGTAATGCTATTTGCAATAGCCAAGATATGTAATCAGCCTTGGTACACATCAATAGATACATGGATAAATAAAATGTAGTATGTACACAGTCAAGTACTACTCAGCTATAAAGAAGAACAAAATTACATCATTTGGAGGGAAATGAATGGAACTGAAAAGCATTGAGATAAACAAAATAAGTAATACTCAGAAAGACAAGTACCATATGTTCTCTCTTGTATGTGGAAACTAGATGGAAAAAAGAGGGTCTCATGAAACTGAAAGGGAGTCTATTAAGGAAGAAAAAGATGACTAGGGAGGGAATGGGAGACAGGGAGGTGAAAGGGAGGTACTGGGGAGTTAAATTGATAAAATTATATTATATGGCTGCTTGAATATACTATAGCAAAACCTACTGTTCTGTATAATTAATATGTACCGCTAAGAAATTTAAAATTAATGAAAATTAAGTTTACAGTAGGTTGAGTGGCTGCTTTACAAAGTAATCAATTTTAATTGTCTATTGCATGGGGAAAATTTCCTTTTCTTCTGCCATGCAGGCAAAGAAGGATGCTGAGTATGGGAACTGTGGAGAGAGAACAGGCACAAGGTAAATCCAGTATGTGAACTATAAGTTGTCCCTTGCACATGGAAGCAAGTGGAAAGAGGTAGGACTAAAATATTAAATAAGGAAACATCCGTGATAGGCACTAGCCGATGAATATTCAGGTAAAATATGTTATTCAGTTTTGGTTATTTTCTCACAATTGCATTTCCCGTTATTTTGTTCTCATGTCTCCATAAAGATAATACTTAGGTTGCACTTACATAGTGCCAAGTATTTTTTTAATACTCACTTTGAATCAACATCTTAATTCTCAAACAGTCTATGAGATAGGTATTAATATTATCCCCATTTTAAATTAAATTAAAGCACAAGGAGTTCAGTAACTTCCCTGAAGTCACTCAGCAACTCAGTAGCCAAGTTAGGAGTAGAATCTACAATGTCTAATATCTGTACATATATAGTTAGGCAGAATTCCATAGAATTTCTCAGAGGAAATTTGTCAACTTCTACAGTTGGGTGTTAGCAAAGATTTAGGATGCTATGGGAGAGATGTTTTTTTTTTTTTTTTTTTTTTTTTTTTTCCCCAGTGTAGTGAAGTCACAGTAGAAAACATACAGCAACATGGGAAAGAGAAGCCCATACCCAAAGTGACAGAAAGCATGAATTTTCAGATTATGGAACTGTTTCTCAAGGATAATCAGAAATATCAAGGGAACAGTATGGTATAAAAGACAGAACTTCTGGGGCTAGGGTTGTAGCTCAATGGCAGAGCACTTGCCTTGCACATGTGAGGTACTGGGTTCGATCCT